>QYTT01076153.1:7255-19474 GCA_006980735.1 Dasypogon diadema
CTATTTCGTTGAGTTGTTGGTTAGATTCAGCTGTGCTGCAAATTGCTTTACGTTTTATTTAAATAATTTAGCGTACACAGGATCACATCCAACTTTCATGAATTCCATGATTCAGTAAACTTTCTAACTGAAAATTGTGTATTCAGTTTACCTAAGTAGCAGAAAATAAACCTTTCAGTGTTTTTTTCTTACGGAATTAGTTTTAGTAATCTGCACATGTATTCATGTTCGACAAAAGATCTCCAAAACGTTTTAGATTTCTTTGGGGAATGTGGAAAAGCAAATAAATTTTCTGGGTAGGTAGACAACATGGAAAATAAATATGACATTGATCGAAAATCTTTTTGAAACAACTTCAATTGGACTAAATCAAATGGAATAAAGTTCTTTATCATCAATCAAAAGTTCCAATGGATTTTCTCACTATTGCGGACAGCCATTGATATATCTAATACTATTACAATTTGAGAAGAAAGTTTTAGATGAAGTGCGACTCTTGTAAGTACATCATTCAATTTGATTTCATTTTTGTGTCATTTAAAAAAAAAAGCAATACTAATTTCAATGCTACATGCTTTGTACGGATCTAAATAATTAAGGAAGGCTGAAAATAATTAAGGAAGTACTATTTCTGAGGGGAAACTTAACAAGTACGGATTTATTTTAAAATATTAGCAGATTGCCCTGAAATTCTCTGTTCACGTGTAGATGGCTGTCGTCGCGTAAACTATAAACAGTGACAGCTGTTACTTTGATTTGAAAAGAAAATATAGCTAAATCATATCCTTTGCTTTTAAAAACTTATTGTGAATCTGCTCCATCGGAAATGGTATATAGAGGTTGGTATAGACAATCCAGAGGTTGTGATTATGTTGTTTGTGACAAGCAACGACCATGCCAATTGATTAAGTCCAGTTGCATGAAAATCTCACTCAAATACTTAAAAAAATTTCCTGAACAATTTGAACTGGATGAATCAACCATTTTAAGAAATCTGCAAGCGATATAAAAAACTACCAAAGGAAAGGAGATAGCTGTCACTGAATTAACAGAAAATGCCATCGCCAATCGTTTAGACATCAATGTTTCCTTGCAACACAAGGCAGGGAAAGATAAATATCCTGTGGCATATCATGACCGGCGATGAAAACCGGATCTGTCTGGACAACAGATTGGTTTTGACAAACTTGATCTATATTTGGTAAGCTATGGGTGGTCTGGTCTATTACGAAGTGTTGAAACCGAACGAAGCAGTTATCGCCTAATGTTGCTGTTGATATTTTTGATATAGTATATTTAAAGGACAATTTGATACAAGACGACCGCTATTGTATCAAGTCATCAAAAAGTGATTCACGCCTCTTAAGTTTTGCTCCAATTGTGAAACAGACAGTGACCCATCCTGAAAGGTTAGCTCGCAATCCACATGTTACGGAGAAGTCGAGAAATTTGTTGCTAAATAGATTACTTCAAAGCACAACTTTTGCCAGAAAAGTGGTAAACGTTTACAGCTTCTGAAGAAAAATACTTTGATTCATACATTCATACATACTGATTATCATTCATTTAAAGAATAAAATGTACAAAACATTACAACACCAGCATTGGCTTGGCAATAACAAAAAACTGGTCAGTTCCTAAGACAGTCAGTGAACACTTTTCTCGATCCTTTGCTCAGCGATTTAGTCCGAGACAGTAGACTTCGTACAAACTGAGAAAGTAGGATCGAGAAAACGCGCCCATTGACACTGGAACTGATTAGTCATCTGATATTGAAAAAGTAGAAAAATGAAACGAATCGTACGCACTAGATTAAATTAATAAGTCTGTGTGCTTTACTTAAGTGGAAAAACTTAACTCTAATCTTGCCTAACACGGCAATGACTAGTTCTAACCATGTTAACACTCTGGTCTGCAAATCTTAGATAGGGGTGGTGGACTTGTAAGAATCTTCCTACTAGAATAAGAAAGCATTTAATTATTACTTCTATAATACCAATAATTAATTATTGTGACTGTGCAGACAAAACTTAATTCAAAACTCCACAAGACTTTTATGCATGTATTCGATTTTTGTATCGCCGTTCGATCGGGTTTCACACCTTGCTAAAGACTTTCTTTGGTATTCAGAAATGCTCTGTATGTTTAAAATAATTAGTGCTACTCAAATGGATAGGGGAACACCCCCACATCAAAATTAAACTGTTGCCAACACTGATTGAGCTTGAGTTTTCATCCGTGCGAGACAATCTCATTCGGGAAAAACGTCATCCCTATAATTTGAAACACATGAACTGCGAGGGGTGTGCATACTGCAACGAAGGATGAACCGACTCGCTCAGCAGATGGGTCAGGATGATTTAGTCCTGTACATGGGTGACGTACTAATAAGCCCATTCTCAAGAAGAGGCATTCGTTAAAGCCAATCCTGACCAGACGACCATTACTTGCGTTGTACAACGGTTCCACGAAGTTCATACCGACGCTAGTACCTTCGGTTATGGAGGTATTGCTTCAATTATTCAATTATATTTTCCAATTAAATTTGCGACAAAATAAAACACAGAAAAAAATGAAAGAATTTTCTATAAATAAAAATAAAAGAATAAAAAAGTGTTGGAAATTTGGCCTAGACAATCGCGTTTATCTCGAAAACGACCTAAAGCGCGTAAATAGATATTTCATATCAAATTAAAGTGCAAGTTCTGAAGAATCCAAAATCTTGTTAAAAACTGTACGTTAATGTGCTATTTTGGCGGGAAATTTAGTGAAATTTGAAAAATAACCAATGATTTAACCAATTTGTCAAAATTGAAATTCTAGATCTCGCGATAAAGGAGGGGCAGAAGGGTGGTTGAGGATTTTTTGGAAAAGGCAAGAGGTTCCCTATCAAATGACATCTAATTGTGTTTCACAAGGTGTGCTATAAAAATGTCACAGGGTGTAAAGTGAACAAAGTACTCAAAAATGTCTTAAATCGTTGAGGGTGGTTTTCACCCCTTTAAACTGTTTTTCCGCAGATATAAAAAAAATACGTGTTGTTTAGTTTTTCGAGTACTACAACATATGCGAAAATGAAAGGAATCGGAGGGGGATGCCTAAGTGATGTTCCTTGTTAGATTTTTCTTCGAGGTGCTGGGAATTTTAACTGCCAAACTTTTGAAAGTATATATATATATATTGATTTTCATAAATATATTTTCGATTTTCATAAAAATCTGGTGTTACTAATCATTTGACGCATATCCTAAAGTTATATGCGTAATTTAAGCAATTTGCTAATAAAAGTAGAATTTTCCCAAAAGATATAAACTGAAATGTTTGACTTGATGTTAAAAACAAATTCACGGAATTTATTTGCGACACAACAAATACCTAATTTATATTATTCTACGTTACCTTTTAGCTTGTATACTACAAAGCAAGCGTCTAATCCTTAATTTCCTTTTATCCCCCCATTTTCAGCCCTTGTTCTTTTTTTAAAATGCACAATCCAATCGAATAACTTAAAACCTTTTCTCTGTTATTAGACTACAATTACGTATGAAATCACCAAATATTAAATGAAAACGATTTATCACACTCTTTTACAAATTTTAATTGAAAAAAGAAACGAATTTCACTAATACTTTTTCCTTTGCAACAATCAAAACAAAACGGCACACGCCTTTATTTTTATTTTTTTTCCAAAAAAAACACGGACAATATACCTTATAACTTTTTAATTAAAATCTCAAATAGACTGCTCTATTTTGTAAGAGCTTTGCACTTGCAATTAAATAAATTTGCAAAAATTCTCCGTTGTTTTACCGATTCAGATAAAATCTCGACAGAAACTGGATGAATTTCTTGGCTCAGGGACTACGCTACTTTCATCATTTGGAGGCGAAAGCATCACTCAGCATATCCAGAAAAAGCTCTCCTTTCCGAAAAGGGGAATAAGTAATGTTCCGTTTCCAGCAGGAATACCTGGATCAACGGAATTTGCAAGCTTTTAATCTTTGAAAAAAGAGCAGTATCACCTTGTTCTGTATGCAATATTCCTTTCGATTGCCCTTTTATGCTGTATATTTTAAAAATAAACATTCTATGCACTTCTGTTCTCAAAATAGCACAAAACAGTTAATATATGATTGGTGAATAAATTTTCCCCATTTCGAGTGTGAAATTTATATCTATAATTTGTAGCCACTACAATCCCCTCCAAATTCCGCTCAATCTTAATGTTTTATGAGAAACATTTTGCTTAATTTCAGAAAGTAATAAATAAACACCTTTTCTGCCGGAGAAGATTCCCTTCAATTTTCCGTAATTTCTTCGCAGATGTACACAATTTTATTCCTTTGGATTTTCAATAATTTTCCATTATTCAAAATGCATATCCTAGTGGCAGCTTGGTTTCAATGTTTCAGTAAAAAAATATAGTCATACCTTATTAACACTAGGTTTATCGAGGTGCTTATAACAGAGATATTAGATAATGCGCTGAATAATGCAATTAAAAGGTTACCCGTCAAAATGACATAGTGTTAAGAATGGCATTTTTGGATTGAATGAGGCTATTTTCAAATAAAATTAAGCCACTTACAAATTAAAACAAACCGTCTTCATATTGAGTTGAACTTATAGTAAAAATTGTTTTTTTTAAATATAAAATAAAACTCCAGTGATTAAAAAACATCACTGAAGGATTCCAACATCTGATATGGAAGCGATACTCTATGGGTTTCTACAAATTTCTCTCAGAACTTAGAACAAATACCACAGTATGCAGTGAGAAGTACATTACTGTCATCGCAACAATCCGTACATCATTATTGAGTATGATGACGATTCCTTTCCTATTATTTTGGAAAACAATGTAAACAAAAGAATACAAAATAATAAGATATAATATGTAGGAAAGTGCCCTAATATATGAAACACTGTTTGATAACCTTTTTTATTATCCAAACGAAAGTACACGTCAACGAAATTACAACTTCTATTAAAAGTTATTAAAATGTTCAGTCGAATTTTAGCTGTTGCTACTTTTATGTTTTTTTTATTATCCAAAAAATCGCTTAATCGTAAACTGACAATCAAACAAATAACACCAATCAACACAAACGTAAAGACTCCTTTACAATCTCCAGTAAGATGAATAGATTAAAGAGCCTTTCCTATATTCAAAAGTAAGTAAAACCATTTTTTATTGCATTTTATAGAACATGGGCTATTTGTATGGTTTTTCAAATGTGATTTTTTTCAATTTCCCTAGAATTCAATATAGTTTTCATTCTACTGTTAAAAAGAGTAATAGGGATCGAATTTCGATTGAATTTCATCACACGGGCGGTTCTCCGTAAAAGTCAAAGGTTCAACCAAAAGATAAAAATTCGAATCCTGTGGGCATTTTATTTCCAGTACAAATCATCTTATCATTGAAAACATTTATCACCACAGTTTTCCTGGGTTAAGCGGCAAGTGGCTTGGGAACTGTTAACCCCAAAACATCTCTCTATTGTTATACTTGCTAATACCAAATTAATTTCACTCCTTTGATTTTGCCCATGAGTTTCATAATTCCTGGTTGAGAAATTTTTAAAAAATGCAAAATTCTTCGAGTTTCTAACGAAAATTTGTAATTTGTGAACTTAATTAAATTCAGAAATGCCCATGTATAAAATTTATATGCTCGTGGAGCAATTTTATAACATTCATTTCGCCCTTCCTAGTAAATCCATGTGTGTGCATGCTAATTCTACAAATTCCATTTCAGAATTTCTCTTTTCTTTTGTCTTCTTTTATTCAACCTTTAGTCCTGAATTATACCCCAATAAAATCCTGGGATTATGGGGAACCATTACTCCAGATAACATCGTCGAAAGGATGTTTATATTGATTTTGCATTATACATTTAGAATCCTGTAGATCCCACAAGAGTTTAAACGCAAAAATAAAACACTGGCTCCCATATTAGAGTCGATCTGGGCATTAAATAGTTCATTGGGGGACTAACCAGCTCTCAATACATAAACACATGACTGCCGAGAAATGGGGCTACTACTAACATTAATCGGCGCAACAGTTGGCAATAGCAACACAAATCGATAGGAACATTGTAGAGGGCTCCGATAGTACTCTGCATAATGTGCCACAGGACTTTTTTCTGGTTAAGTGAGCTGTATAACAGCCGTTTCCTCCGGTTTATATTAAGCATTATATGGAGCATATAAGTGGCAGAAAAATACACAAGAGGAATTTGATTAAGTCATGTCGGTGTGCACGAATCCTCGCTTTTACATATGAATAGTCTCCTGATGGAGCTTCACAAAAAAGGCAGTGATGCCGGGAACATAAAACCATAGCGTTCTAATTTAGTTCAACAATAGCAGACAAAGTGCCGGTAATTCTTTGATTATATTAACTTCTGTGAAAGAGATGCTGGAGTCACATATTTAATGGAAGAATAAAATGCAAGTAGTCATGTATTCTACGTATTTCCTATTTGATTTCCTCTCCTCCGAAAAGGGAGTGTTAGGAAACTTTTCGCTGATGGCAAAATTTCCAATTAAGTGGGTTATTCAATAGGCTCTTGTTGTGTGTAGAAATTTTTACATCGAGCCTAAGTGAATAGATTTTTGGATATTTCCATATTATAGGTAACTTTTAAATGTATTGGGTTATGAGGGTGCATGCACTTAATTAGGAGCATATTTCGCTTGAGTCTCGTTAATACAATTTTGGAAATTTCATCCTTATTTCTATTTGGTTGTATCATATCAAATCCGCCACATCGATTTTTATAGGAAAAATGTATAATGAACGATAATTTTCGATTTTAATTAAAACGGATACCATTTGCATTCACGACATTTTTCCAACAGTAATCTAAAGATAAAATATTCTTTTCGAAGATGCCTTGGTTTTTTGAAGAGATAAATGAAGCCATTAATTAGAGAAGTTCGGTCTATGAACCTTTCCTAACGCAGCAATGATTCCAAACAAAAGGCGTAAAACTCTTGGAGAAGTATTTGGAAAACAGAATGAGTGAGCATTTTGTGAACTCTAAAAGTTTTTGTAAAGTAATTTGTGCTGATTTGGCTCTTGGATTACCGATTACAGATCAAAATGAAATAAAAATATTTCAAAGACACCAAGTAATCCTTAATCAAAGAATAGTAGCCCAACAACTCAACCTTGAAATATTGAATGAGCAGAAATCCCACATTTTATATGATTCGACCTTATAGTAATTAATTAACACCTTGTTCAATTAGTTACTTTTTTATGATGATATATCTGGAAAAGGATAACAGCTAGGTACCAACCTTGTATGGAGGATTTGTAGGTAATATAATAAATAATTTATTTATGTCAAAAAATAATAGGGGAAATTTTCGAGGAAACTGCCATTTTTACTACAATTTATTGATAAAAAAGGCAATTTTCCATGTTTGAAAGGCAGATGGACCCACCCTAACCTGCCAGAAAATTTTTTTAATTGAGCCAAGAAAAATCACCCCTTAAAGGATTAACATCTCAAAACGGGACACCCTGTATATTTAAACTTTCGTTACCTATCAATTTCTATTTTTTTCGCTGTACGTTTTCGACGGTTTTTTGAAAATCACTTACCTCCCCTTAAAATCTTAACATTAATTTTTTGATTTTGTTTTTTTTTTATTACTCAGCTTCTATAAAATCATGGTATTATCTCGGCTACATGAATTGGACTCCTATTTCATTTGTAATTGATATTAATATGTAAAAAATTTCCGAGCAGCTAAAAATTTATTTGGGAAATTGTTTTATTCCCAAAATGGTATATATGGGCTTCGGGATACAACGACTGAAAATTCCATATAAATATGAACGTCTCAAATATAAAATAATGTAAAAAATTTTAGGATGTTATTTCATAATTTTGCATTTTATTTCATAGAGAAAGAAATTTACAGAATGCTAAGAAGGAAAACTGTTTTCGTCCAGTTTTTCTGTAAAAGGCGTACAGTATCGGATATAACTAAGATGCACTAATTTTTTATAATAATTGCTCCTCTTAAATTTGGAGAATATTATTATTTGTGCATTTATGTTATCCTTTATACACTTTGGTGCCAGTTGTAACATTCGAACTATTTCAATTATAAAGGTAAATTAATTTTATATGTGTAAACCTACTAATAAAGCCGTAGATTTCTATTAATGCACACGTGCAGAATTATCATCCTTGCCATGTATCCACTACGAGATAAACTGCTTTGCACTAGCATATGACGAATAGCTGAGGGAAAATTTCGAATATACTTCCACTCAGTATTTGCAAAAAAAAAATAAAATAAAATAAAAAAAATAAAAAATGATGAGATACGAATCTAATGAAATGGTTTTCATTTTATGTCAATTTTTAAAAATCAATGTAGGAGCGTTTTTTAATAAAATGCGTTCTGAAAAAATAACCCCTTACAATCAAAAGGTACTTTTAAGAAGCTTGTGGTTCGTCCCGACACACATGGCTCTATAAAATTAAAAAGGTGGAAAAATTCGAAATACTTAAACAATAGTAGCCTTTAAAATTGGGACTTCTCTGTAATGATGGGCACTCTCATCAAAGAGAATTTGAGATAACAATTCGATCCCAAAAATTTAGTACAATAGAAGTGTGTAATTAAGAATTACAATAGCTTTTTTGTTCCATCAAAATGTTGTATGTAGATATATATACATCTTTATGTCCGAGAATTTAAGTAATGGGACCATGAAAAGCTTTTTTTCTTTTCCTTCCATCAAATTTTCGTTTTTCTTGTTTTTTTTAGAAACGAAATCACCTGAAGCTTGTAAGAAATATTTGTATGTCCATTTCTTGAGGCTCGGGTACGCAAAAGCATCCTCAATATTTTAACAAGAATTTTCTTGGTAATTGATGTGAATGTGATGATATATAGAACTTAATGGACATTACTTTCATCCAAATCGATAAAGGAAATGTAATATGCAAGCAAGATACAAATAATTTGAATTTCTTTCTTATATTTGTGTTTGATACATAACAAAATTTCCATGAATTCTACCATACCCATACCATAATAATGAATAAGATTTTTTGCAAATTGTAGATATATTTATTGACATTGTACATATTTATGAATGAAAGTATTTTTGAAATCGGGTTTTGCTTTTGTAAATTCTCTATTTGATCTTCGCTACAATTGTCAGTACTAACAAATTTTATACTATATTATATAAAAATACTTCTTTCACTTTCTACTTTCATGTTCAGGAGGAAAATTACTTTCCCAAAAAACTGACATGTTGGTACTGTCAATATGTAGGAAAATTTAGCACTGCCATGAGAGTAAAATCTGTCAATATTTGATACTCGAATAGTCATTAGTTTACCAAATTAATTATATGTATTTCGATCATCCTGACGGCATATTCGCCCTAAATAAAAAACATTTGACAGTACCACCTACCTCTTGTTAGTACTTATAGAATTCTACCTCTCTTCACATTTTCTGAAAATTTGCGGTCTTCCAAAAAATCTTTCCTTTCTTTCCTTTCTTAATAGGTACCTTCAGTTTAATTCATTCGCCTTAAATCTTTCCAATTTAATTTTTTTCTTTTTCTTCAGTTCTTTCTCTCAAAAGATAAATATTTTCTTTCGCTTCCAAAAAATTATATTAATTATTCATGCAATACAGATTTAATTAATTTCTCTTTGTAAATATTTATTTATAAATTTCTCTTAAAATCATCTGTTCCCTGTCCCAGAAATAATGTCAGTATAGCGCTCATGAGGAGCTGCGTTGTATTGTAACATTAAATGCATTTTACTCAATTTCCATTCTTACAAAATCAAACGCGATTCAGTCTATAAATCCCACGAAATGACACTTAATCCCTTAAAATGCGTCACTAGCATGAGCATTGTCTTTCAGCCAAAGAAAACAGATGAGGGGATGGTTAGAAGCAGACGACACAGTCAACGTGGCCGTCAGTTGTTTTGACGGACCGGCGGTTCAAGGCCAAGGAAATCGCAGAACAAACCATACCGGAGTCCTCCAGATTTTTCACGAGAATTTGGATGTGACAAAAATCAGCGCAAGATGGGTACCGCGAATTCTTTCCTCAATGCAGAAAATATGCCGAGTTGAGTGCTGTCACCAATGTTGGGAGTTGTGTACAGACGACACAGTGTTCTTTATAGGATTGTGACAGGGGATGAAACTATGATTCTTTATTTTGATCCTTTGTCCAAAGGGGATTCAATGGAATGGCATCGCCCCGGAGAACCCGAAAAAAGCGAAGGTCATGGCAACAGTTTTCTAGATACTGAAGGTATTCTGTTACTGGACTTCCAGGAACGTAATATTAGCAGAATTGCAGGGAAGAAAGCTTAACTCCGATGACGAAATCCATTAGACTACCATTTTAACGGTATTAAAGCACTTATTAAAAGATGTGAAAAATGTTTTGAAATAAAGGGAGAATATATCGAAAAATAACCACTATGTTTTTCCTCTCTCACCCCTTCTTCTATCTTAGGCTACGAATACTTGGACCATAGTATGTACGTTTCAGTTCTCAGAGCCATTTTCCGATAAATTTCCAAAAGTGTCCCTTGATTTTTTTTAATATTCTGAAGGGATTAAGAGTACTTTTAATTGCTTAAATTGTATTGCAGACAGCAAATAAACTTACTAATTTCGCTAACCGGTGTTTTGATTTGCGTATTTTGTTCATTTTGATCGACCTGGTTTACCGCAAATTAAAAAAAAATTATTCATCGAACATTCATAAAGTTGTGGAAGGAATAAAAAAAACATCGAGAAAGATGTTCGAAAATATGAATATTTTTTACACATTAAATCTTTTTATTTACTATATGTGTACATGTACATATATATAGATTTTTTTAGAAAAAAAACTTAAAACGACCAGAGAAAGTAGTAACGATTGTAGTTCTGGTGCTGTAACTTCTACATATTCTTTTCCTGTAGTTGAGGTCGCTAAGGATGGGATTGGTGCAACAACTTTCAAGAAAAGATATAAACAAGATTTTAAAGAATCTTGGGAGAAAAATCATCCTTGGCTTGAAAACTAAGAAGGGAAAGCTTTTTGTGATTCCTGCAGGAGGTACATTTCTGGAGGTTTAAATCATATAAAAAGGCATAAAGATACAGAAATTTACAAAGTAAATGCCAAGATCTCCGACACCTACAAAAGAATAAGCTGGCGCTATTTGGTGCTACACCAATCAAGCAAACTAAAGGACCAAAATTCACATTATAAATGTAATGGCGACACTAAATTACTACTCGCTATCTAGCAACTCTAAAAGTAGCGATGTAGAAGTTAGCAACCAGTGCTCCTGTACTCTATTACTAAATAAATTTTATTGAGTTCTATAAAAATAAAATAAAAATTTATTAAGTATAAGAGATCACTGTCCCACTTGTCAAATAAAAATTAATGATAAATGATGTACCAAACTTTATTTGTAAACTCATTGCGGCTCAAAAGTGAAGGCAATTAAAAAGTTATCATAAAACGCTCTGCTTAACATAATTGAGTTTATGCTATTGAAGACGAGCGGGAAATTTGCGAAGTAATGTTCATCCAGAAGTATCTCAATTACGGCCGTAAAGAAGGCAAAGAAATTTAATTCAAATGCTAATTTATCTCGTGAGCACATCTATAGAAGCTTTTGCCCCACTTTAATCGACACAATGAATTACGTGGGCTGGAGACTATTTAAAATCGACTTAACATTCAAGTACAATTCTATTGTTTCTCTTCGATATCTTTCCCAATATAGTCTTTGCGGGTTGAATGGGATCAAGTGTAGGGAATTTAATACGAACACTTGATGTTGGAGAAAATTACATTACTGGAGATTAGCAATTTCTAGAAGTAATTAAAACTTCCATTTTGAGAACAAACACTCGGATGAAAGGTAATACATCGTTGTTGAGAGCCCAGTAACCGCTGCCTTTAAATCACTGGTTAAATAAGGGCTCTGTTCGTGAAAAGTACTAATGATTAAAACAATTAATTTTGTATCAATCCTTATCAACGAAAAATTTTGTAATCCTTTGCCAAGTAATTACATATTTTATTGTGAAGGTATTGAAGAAAAAAATGCAGGAAAGCCTGGCAGAACTGTCTGCCTGTCCGTCTACGCGTTATCTCGAGAACGCCTTAAGCTGAAGACTTGAAATTTGGTACACA
>QYTT01076212.1:0-10566 GCA_006980735.1 Dasypogon diadema
TGAGATTTATTTTTACCTGTCAATGAGGTAATCTTTTCATCTTTGGATAACAATAATTACGTTCCCAATATTGCAAAATTAACTGAGATTATAAGTTTATCTAATCAGCCGCACATCTTTATAGTTAAGGAATCAGGTTTCAATCGTTTTTGATGGATAGCTCGTGCATCTATAGATAGAGATATATGAATTTTTGATAGCAAGTGATTCAATCTTATCATGTATGCGAAAGGCGTAATGTATCCTGAGCGCAAGTTTCTCTCTACTGTCCGCAGAGGTGAAATCTTGAAATAAAACGATTGTTTTGTTATTCTTTTTCACGAACAATATCGCAGGGACATGCATACCTGTATTTAGGATGTTAGTCATTTTTGTGTAAACTCTGCATTCAATCTCCTAAAATTTTGCAAAAGTTACTCATTCCTTCATCCGCTTATCAAAGCTGGAATAACCCATGAAGTAACTCACGAAGAGTTTGAAAATGAAATTGAAGCTCCTAACACCTGCGAGTACAACTCATCTTAGTTATTGAAAGATAGTACAATATGATATTATTTTTTCTCGGGAGTACGATGACACACATTTCAAGATAAGTGCAAAGGTGATAACACCCCTCTTGTTGTGGAACTGTGTCCAACTACAGCAAGTATATAAACTTCCATTCAGAGCCATACTCCACAGTTGCTCATAGTTCTTAATTTCATTTGGTACAAACAATTATAGTGGTGTAACATGGCTCGTTTTGTATTCGTTGCGTTGGCTTTGGTGCTGGTGGCTATCGCTATGCCCACAGAGGTTTGCATCTAAAGTTCACCCCAAAATGCATTGAATTTCACAAATTAGTTTTAGGGTGCTAATTTGCTCGTGGGTAATGGACCAGCCCTAACACTGGAACAAGCTCAACAAATTCTGATCGGTAACAGAAATGTAAGTATCAATTAATGGTTATTAATGGATCATTCATTTATGGTTAATACCCATAGGGACAAACGACGAATTGTGCTAAAATAGGAGAATATGTAAGTGCTTAATTAGTCACATCGTTTGTTCTTCAGCTAATTGAAAATTATCTTTCTAGTGTACTGCGTCAGATCAGTGCTGTTCTAAGCGATGCCTCTTTTATGCTGCCAAGTGCGTTACGTAAAATTTTTGTTCCACCTTCACAGAAAAGTTACGATGACAAATAAATTTATTTCCAAAAAAAAGTTTTCACGTTTTGTGCATTTAATTTTTAGACAATCAAACAAGCTAACCTTGAAATAATTTTACTTAAACCTCCAGTATGTTTGGCTTTACTGTAGTTGATCTCTTGCCGCAAATATGTGTCACCTTGAATAGTAATCGCGGTGGAATGTGGATCGAATTGATCAGTTTCAGTATCAACAGAAATCGTTCTATTTACTATACTGTAGAGCAGCTGTTGTTATTTCTTTGTTATGAATATCACTAATTTTAAAATTATTGTGGAATTATGTTATGTGATTTGATTTCCTTGAGATTTTCATATAAGTAAAAATTTTTTGTGGATGCGGATGATACAAATGTGTAACAGTATTGCCTACTCCGTTGATGGTGGTTGGTCTTCCACCCAAAGCTGCTGAATTGATGTGTACAGCAGCATCCCTGAGAATTCGCTATTGATCTAGGAACAAGAAGCGCAATATCGAAGTGGTTTAGGAATACAACGATTCTTTTTATGTCTGAATGTTAAGCAGTACTAAAAGTATCTGGGAGGGGCTAAGAGGCCAGAAGGAAAAAGTGAGAGAGAAGTGAGATCTTTTTAATCAAAATCGTAGGTCAGTTCTTGATAACACTTACAAGAAGACTTTACGGTTTGGGAATTTCCGTTTAGGTCCAAATTTTGCATGATGGTAGAGTACCCTTGTTGATGAGAGAGTACCCTGAGCGTGCTATCCAACCATTTTTGAAGAAAAGCGTCTTGAAATTACCCCTGAAAATTTGCTGATATATAACCGATATTGCTAAATTCAAATTTGTCGTGGATAAATTTGTTTCTTGATGCTGTCAAAATCACTTAGTTCTGAACTCATTTAAATTTCAGCATTTTACGACTACTAGAAAGTCTTCATTATTGTCCTTTGTTTGATGGATGTATGGTGTTTAAATGTCCAAATGTAGCTCGTCAAACTGATCTGGGTGTTATTTTAGACCATGAATTTACTTTTTCCAGCCAAGTTGACTATATTTTGTCCAAAACCCATTCCCATCATGGATTTGTTTAAAAAACAGGAATAGTGCATTTGCTGTACTTTATACATTAAACTAGTGAATTTTCTGACCATTATACATTAAAGAGTTTTATATTCATCCTTGGTCACGGCTTGTAATCATATAATTAAAAAAAAAAACGTGAGATGAGATGTTACAACTCCTTTCATGCAAATGCAATTATAAATATCCATTAATTGCGCAATTTCGTTTTGTCCTTGACCAAGTAAATTTCATTGCAAATAAAAATTTCAAAGTACAATATTACATTTACACGTTTATTAAATATCGAAAACATCAACTTTCTCTTAACAACTTTGTGTCCTTCTGAACCTTGCACCCGCAAACTACATTCGTAATTCGATTATTTAAATGAATGAGATTTAATATTGCATGAAACTGACCTCAATTGCTACACCGAGCTTTTACAGAAAGCCTATAGCAGAACGAATATAACGTAGCCACAAGTGAAAACCTTCGCAGTAATTACAAATGCTGTAACGAATAGAGCACGAGCCATTCTAATATTCCATTGGAGTTTTGTCCTGCGAATGCTATCGAAAACTGCCATGTAATTCTTTCAGCATGATACAATTTAAAATAAGGTAAATAGCACAACATGAAATTTGCATAAATTGATTGAGAATTACCATATCTGAGAATAATCCTTCAGTGAAGATTGCATTTTATTCTCCTCATGGTGAAACTTCCCTTTGTCTAGCTCACTACTGTTTGGATATAGCTATCATTTCCGAAGATCTACTGTTTGCTTTACTTCCTCCGCCATTCAGAGCTTTCCTTATCAATGAACCTTTTATCAGGCCATTGCTGAAGATGATAGGTGCAGGCGAACTGCATATGCATCCATAAGATACTTTCAAGTCTATTTTGCAAGCTTTGGCATGCAGAAGCAAAAATTAAACATGGATGTATTGAAGTCTATTTATTGCGGAAAATAATATCAGAGTATTGCAGTTGCTCACGTTTTTAATACTAAAAAAAATCAAATATATTTCCCCGCAGATTAATTCCGAAATTCTGAAAAAGAAATACTAATAAGTAAATATTATACTTATTAAAACTTTAATATTACAAAAATTACTCCAAAGCTTTTAATAAAATTTTCATTAGTGTTGAATATAATAAATAAAAAGACCAGTTATGTAATACCTTTGAAGCACGGAGGAAAAGAAAATAATTAGGTTACAAATCTGCAGGACATCCCACTATCCGCACGCACCATGCAGGAAAATACATATTGTACATTAAAATTTGAAATACTTTTAGTAACTTTTGTCCTGAATAATTTAATATAACAGCTTTCGTTCAATGATAGACAGACTACCTTGTCGTGGCAGAGGGACCTAGTAATAACAGATGATCTTCAGTGCCATGTCGATGAGACCTGTAGGGATCCCGACAAGGTCTCTCATATCGAATGGGTCTAGTGTGAGAGAGTAAGGCTAAGAGTAGTCAGTTTTAATTCGAGATGGCATGAGCGCTAAAGTGCTTCTTGGGACGTGATGTCAACGTCTTCTCGGTCAGAAGTATAGGAGTACGGCATTGAAGATCCCGTTTTGCTATCTTCCTTATATATGACGTATGACATCAGCCTTCTCCGGTTGATATTATAGGTCTGCAAGTGGGCGAAGCCTATAATAAGAAGATCAACGTGGTTCTAGGATGCGACGATGGACACTCATCATATATAAAAAACATATTTCTTATTTCGCTCTTAATTCAAAAACCTTGTTGGCTATATATATAACAATATGCGACCAATATAAAGGAAATTTTGTGCACTTTAATAACATCAAAGAATAAGAGTGTACTGCCTGAGAAATTTTTTTAAAAGTATCGTTCTAACAGTCACCTGATTTTCAAGTTTGTACTTCTAGTATTCGTAAACGGAAAGTTTTACAATGAAATTTTACGAGTCATGTTAAATATGCTGTTTATATTGATCATCGCACTTTGTTTTTTTAATTTGCTTGATCAATTACCTGAAAAAATAAAATATCACAACAAATCCGAATTCCAATTCCAACAAAGAAATTTCTTATTTAAAACATTTATAAACGCCGCTTTGTAAACAAACCACTCCTGATAAGATCGCTTGACTCCAATTCACCACAGTGCATGTGATGATGAAATTCACCACGCTTGTACTAAAATGAGCCCACTAAGATCATTAGTGCCGTGCGCAAGGCGCTCATTTCTTTCCCATCGCTCTTCGGGATCAAATCAAAATCACTGGTCAGAGCCAGTAACCTTATACTTACCTTAACTTGTAATTGTTTTCGGTCGCTACCGCTATTAAAAAAAGTTTTTTCTTACACTTACAACCGGGGAACGACTTTGTTTTAGAAGTGATTTCGCTTATCACATTTAGAGAAGCTATCGTATGAAAGTGATGTAAGCTGGTTGTCTTCCCCTAGATTACCCAACTACCTTACATTTTTTTTCTAAAACAAAGTTTTATTTATACGAATTTGCTAGCCTGACCAAAATTACAATTCAATACAATTATTTGCTAAACTCTTACTTGCATAAATTTAACTAAACGTACTCGGCGTAATCCCACGGTGAAACGATATCAAAAAAAACTTTTCCTCCGGCTTCTCTTAAAATTTTCCCCGGAAACCTTTCGTTCATCTTATATATATATATAGCACATAATTTTGGATTATAATATTTCGGGAAATGACTCTTAATATTCAGTAAAATTTTATGAATGTAGGTGGTGTTCTTCTTGCTTTTATCTTAAGTATTCAAAATTTGAAACGCAATTTTTTTGTACACTTGTTCCTAAATGTTAAAAAAGTACTGGGTGAATAAATACTTTCTTGAACCTCTATATATTTAATTTCCAATTACTGCAATGTAAAATTATAACTCAATAATGGTTAGATGGTTCACGATAACTAAATGGGAAAGCATTAATAACACCTTGCTATAAATAAATAAATTGAACAGGTAGATTAATTAACAGAGAACTACACTAGAAAAAATCTCAATGCTTCAGGTACTTGGAGGTTATATTAATAATGCATTTGCTGTTTATAGTCAGGCAGCAGTAATTTAAAACTCACTTCTAATAATTAAAAACCATTAACGAGACCTTGAAAAATTAGAAGTATTCCAGCAGTAATTTCTTCCAAAAAATGATGTAAAAATAAAATGGAAATCACTTCCTCTTCTTGTAAGCATTCCATTTAAAAATTTCGTTTTATAGAAATTTAATAATCTATAAAAAAATAAATTAGTCAATTCAATTGGATAAATTTTCAATAAAGTGGGATGAATTAAGCAATTTTGTGCAGAAAGATGTAATTTGAGATTTTACTGACGGCAACAATTAAATTGAAAATTAAGATTGATTTGAAATTATTATCCACTGGCGCTTTTTCGGAAGCTCGATTTCAATTCAATTAAATAAATAAAATATTGAATTTATTACTGGATACAGTGGTGTATTTTCTCTATAATAACATTGGATAGAGAAGATTTAAAATATTATAATGCTTTAAAAGTAAGGAAAAGTGGAGTAGAGTCACTATCCACGGAAATTATATTTCTGAGGCACAGTTAGGATAGATTATTATCGAGAGCTGTTGAAGAGATAGCTGGCCATGGTAGAAGGGAGTAGTATTTAATAGGGAGAAATTAGTCATGAACCTAATCAGCTCTCATAAATCGGATTTCCCGTAGATTCACAGCTTCTACAAAAAGAATCCTCTCACTACTGCAAGTTACAAGTAATCTATCGGCAGGATTGTTGCTCGCTGCGGGCTACATTAGTTCGATGCTTCTAGTACTACAGTCTGTGACCTTGGATTTTTCTGTTGTCGATTTGGTACCCGATAGTCCAACTTTCTGGAAATAATGTACTCCAGCTAGATGAGTATTCTTTCTAACAAAATAACAGTGCCTTGGAAATCCAACTTTTTTATCCTTTTTTGGTAGAGTTTGGCCCCATCCAGTAATTTAATCTTTATCCTTTTTTCCGGAATTCTTTTGGCTCGTATGTTTCCCCTTTGTTTTTAGGAGTGATATATCGCGACTCATTTCATCTACGGATTCTATCAAATAGTTTATAATTTGCTGACGAACCGTTTCTCTCTCACATTTGGATCCTTTTTCGTCCCTCTGTCAATAGCGATCTCAGCTGGTTTGTGTTGGAGCGTTGCTAAGTAATTCCCCTACCTAGACGTTTCTTGTTTTGTTTATAAGTTCTATGTCATATCGTACCAGTGGGGCAGTCTATGATAGTCATCCGCCTAATAGCAAACGGCAGGCAATCGCTTACGATATGTTATGCTGTCTCAGTATTTTCCAGTCGCAGTCTGCATGTGTCATCCTCTAGGATCCTTATCCTTCGGAGCTGAGCCTCCATGCCCAGTGGTTTGATAGTCCATTCATCTAAGTATTTCTCGCTCAATGCTTAAACCTTTTTGCTTGGTCGATTTTAGAGGTCTCTAAGTTTCAACTCATACACCATGCCTCCTCCAATGGTAGAATATAGTTCTGGGTTCCTTGGTTTCTTCTTGGTTTTGTCGGAATTCTCATTCCCTTTGATCCCTATGTCTCCTTTAACCCAACACAGTATTACTTCATTTTCCCAAGCACACCTATTAAGTTTTCGTTTTTGATGTAAATTTCTTTTAATAGCTAATTAAAGAAGCATTCATTTAAGAGGAAAAATTAAGGAAAATATTGGGGCAATTTTTAAAGATATCTAAACCTGCATGTAAAAAAGTAGATTTTTGTCACTAAGAATTCTACATTGTCGTTTAGTATTTACGAAACAAACAATGATACAACAAAAAGTTCAAAATCAGTTTCGCAGGGACACGTTAACGTTCAGCTCGCAATACCTCGGAAAGTAAGAAAAACGCACCTCTCGTTTCATGGAGTTTTTTTTCGTTTCTCGACGCGAGCTACAACCTTCTTCATTTTTACACACCAGTCGTGAAACACCCTGTATAATTAAAAATCTATACTAGAAAATTTGTTCACGCCGTCATCTTTGCATTAAGTTCTTACAAAAATTGTGAAACTTGAATTTAGTGCGAAAAATTTATCAGAAAAATTTCCTCCATAGATTATACAGGGTGAGTGGGCAGAAATACACCAAAATCCGGGATATTCTACAAATAAAAAGAATTGGAAAAACTCAAAAGTTGTAATCCGATTTTTATATATTTTCAAGCCAGTGTTTTAAGGAAGAAGAAAAATGTAAATAAAAAATGTGCGCATATTAATTACAATTTATTTATCGTGCCTTGTCTTGTTATCTGTCACTGTAATGTTAAATTTATTATAAATAAAATATAATGCTTTCTATGTTCTATAATTTTCACCGAATTAACTAGGGGAAATTGGGGTCTTTTGCAAACTTAGCAAATAAGCTTACAGGATAGGTACAAGGTACTAGAAATCTCTGTGCAAATTTTTTATATTCATCTCTGGAGCATTTGATGGAAGAAATGGCTGAGAAAAATAAGAAAACTGGTGATTAATTCTATGTGAGATTTTCCAAATTTTGAATTTCAAAACCTAGGAACTAGTGTAACAAGTTTTCTCAGCATTTAATGAATAATAAAAATTAATCGCATCAGAAGAGAAATTACTTCTTCATTATTTGGTTGATTAAGCAGATGTTCTGGAGATGATTCATGTTCGTAGGATTTGGCTGGAATTTTCCGCTTTGTGTTTGTGCGTAAAACAAAGGCTTTATAGTGATGCAAAAAGAATGATAGCATAATTACCGACAATTGTTTTATTAAATACACAGCTTTTGGCTTATTACCAGTTTTAATTGTTTTATAATTTCCTCAATTATTGACACTAGGTCTGATATTGTTTATTCAAATAATATTTGTTTGTCGAAATCAAAGGGAATATTCCTTTGTATAAAGTTTCCCTGTGGAACAGGAAAGCTCGTCTATATCTTCTAAGCATTTCCAACATTTAAAATTTGACCATTTCCAAAGAGGAAAGGAATGAAGAAGACAAAAAAGATTGCGAAAAATATAATTTAAATATTTAGAAGTAAGAAAATTGTTATGTACTATGCAATTAGTGTTGCAAATCTGAAATGGAAAGTAGTAATAGTAATAGGTCAATTTATATTCACACCATACCTTGTTCCACGTTGCTTCATTGTTCAGAGATACTGATGCCACAGAGGTATGGTGTTTTTGGGATTGAGAATTTCAGTAATTCTTGAACGCTAATAATCTTTATCTTATCACAAATTAGATTTTGATACTGATTGCCTCTGGAATTTGAAGTTAAGTAATAGATGATTATTGGGAATTTTATTAACTAATTAGGATCTTAGAAATCAATAAAAGAATGAATTTTGTAAGATATTTAGGATATTAGGAGCTTTAATCATATTGGATTAAGATAGTAGATATCTGGACCAGCACACCTACTAGACTTAAGAATAAATTAGCTTAGATTGGCACAGAATACCAAAAACAACGACCTTCAAGGCAAGTCTTCCTTAAAAATCTTCTTATAAGTCAACTTTCAAGGCATAAAACACAAAATACAAAGTTTAATTGCTTCGCCAGGATTATTCTCGTCGCTAGAATTGCCTCAATCTCTAGTACCCAAATAAATCAGGAATTGAACCTGCGCCCGCAGACGAGAAAAGTTTTCAGAGCTGATTCTTGGGTACTGGCGTAGGAGCAACCAGGACTTTGCTGGCTCAGTGGATAAAGTGATAATGAGACGTATATGCTTCTGGGTCCGAATCCTAATATAGAGAAGGTTTTTCACAAAAACAGCAAAAAATCCTTACTTTAACAAATAGCTGAGAATTAATAATCAAAAACGGTCTTTGCGAAAGGTTGCCTATTGATAAGTTGCCCAATCATAACAACTCTAGATTACATTCCATTTCACGTATTTAGCAACCACTGCTGGCGTTAACAGATTTTCACTTGATTTAGTTGCTACATATCTTTTTTCTAAACGGCTAAGAGTTGGAGAATTTATTCACATTCTGCAGGTCTCAGAGATATCATCAATGCCTCCGGGGACTGCATCGCATAAGTACACAAACTGGACCACTCGGAAGGGGAGTAGCTCCGCAGACTTGGCACTTGGGTTTGGGCTTGTATGAAAGACGCTTCCAACGCGGTTGCCCCACACAATTCAGCATACAAACCAAAAGCTTCGAGATGTAGTTTTTGGGGTGATCCGGTTTGTAGATTGTATGCTTACTACGGGGTGAATTTAGGCATGGATAACTAGCAGAGTAAAATCTATTCACTTACAAAGATTTTGAGTGACTCGTTAGATCAACAAACCTGGAGTGATGTCGGCTGTATCTTGAAGGCATGTAGGGTCGCACAGGACTCTATTCCTTAGTTAAAATTTTTTTCGTATGTCGTGATCATTTTTCCTTCGGTTAAAAATTTGTGGGATCTTGCTGGAGTTCTCATCTGCCTTAAGTAGCTCAAACGTGTTTGTAGACATTTTATATTTTCGACAGTTTTTAACTTTTAGTTTATTTTTGTGAAAATTTCTTGAGGAGTATCTTTTGCTTGAATTAGAGTTCATTACTAGGTTAGGTCTCATTAATAGCTATACTTTCGGGGTTATTTTTCATTGTTTATATGGTATATATATATTTTCTGAAAGTTTTTTTTTGTGTCTTTTTACATATGTGTTTCCTTTCATGCCTTTTGGTTTATATTTTTTGTGCGTTTGTACGTACATATTTACCGTTTTTGTGCCTTTTTGTATTACTTTTATAGAGGTTTCTCAGTAGAAAAATAGGGTAGAATATGCCTCCAAAAGTACCCCATCTGCCTTAAATTTACGTTTGAACATTTTTCTCTTTCGAATGAGTACAAGAATTTGCTAAAGGCTGAGCCCACAGATTGCGGATGGCAACACAAATTATTGATTTGAAAATCTAACTTATCAGTGCAGAAAAATTAATTAAATTAGAGTATCTAACATTTATCAATTAAATTAATGATGTAAAAATTCGAGTAACAATGGTTTTAATTACCGATAAAGAAATATTTCTTTACCTACATTTGAATAAATAAGATGAGCAATGCAAATAGAAGCTTAATGAGATTTGAATTTCTTTTTACGCAAGCAATCTTTGAAGTCACTCAGGTTTCTTAAAAGTCTTAGTACGAGTATATAAGGCTTCCATCCAGAACTCAGTCTGCAGTAGAAAATTTTTCTTTAAAGATACTACATAATAAGTGCGTTAAGTAAAATGGCGCGATTCGTATATCTAGTAGCAACCCTTATTCTCTTCATTACTATTTATTCAGTTGAGGTACGTGCAAGATTTTAAAA
>QYTT01076214.1:0-11211 GCA_006980735.1 Dasypogon diadema
TTTGTCTACTTTCATATCATTTTGAGCAGGAGTACTCTTGATCATCTTACCTACGGTCTTTAGAAAAAATCGATTTTATTTCTAGTCTAGTGTGACGTATTTTGTTACTTTTATTTTAGTTTAAATCTCGCATTGGTAAAAAAATCACTCGTTAAAAAATTTCTTGTTACATAAGTGAGAGTAGTTTGGAGTGCCTTTTTTCAAGTGGTTTACTATTTATGTAAAAGTGTGGCGTTATTGGGTATTGCCCTGTATTTGTGTTATTTATCCACCCCTGTAGTTGAAAGGAGCTATGAGAAGTGCAATGCCCTATGATTCATACGCGTTCACTCGCTACTATTTTGTAGTTGAGGTTGTGATTAAGCATACGACGTACTTTCCGATATCACGTCAAATGTAATTTAATTTCTACCGCAGTTCACTTTTTGCGAAATTAGTCCACTTATAAAGTGAAAAAGCAGAAACAATCCGCCTTTTGCTTTGGCACAGGTGATTTATGCAACTTGGTGCCAAATTTACGTTTTTCTCATTAAATTCTGCAATTATATGCACGCACAGCGTCCAAATGAAGCCGTAACGTGAAGTATTTCCAGCAGCCACACTATAAGTCTCACAAGAAGTTGTTGAGCGACATTTATCTTGCGCCAGTGGTGGATTGCATTCACCAGTCCATATATGTTGCATCGGATGGGAACAGTTGGGAATCGCAAAGTTTAGTTCTGGAGTAGGGCTAGATGATCAGGAACAGACACATCAGTGGTCAGCCTTCGTAAATCTCTTTCATCCTAGACATACTCTGGATTTAAGTTGTTTCTCAAGTGACAGTGTCACTGTCGTCAAGTTTAGTGCTGAAATTGAAATGTTAATGAGCACCTTGCAATCAGGTGTGCACTTAATTGCACTTCACCGTTGCTGCTGTGTACTTAAGGTACAGAATTGGGTAATAAAAATTTATGACACGGCCACTTTAGATAAAACTGGAAATTCAAGTTAGATCCTGAAATAAATGCAAATCAGAGAGAGAGATCATAATTGCTTGTATCGGTGATTATTGCCTTGCTTTCTGCTCTGTTAATCACTAGATAACAAATTAATAATTGATGCAGTTATATTGAAATGCTTGATTACGCACCTGGTCCCACAATACCCTGCGGCGTTCTGCAATTTTCCTTTGATTTCTCACTTGCGTAAGGAAATTTGTCAATGGCAATCAGATTACCCACGCCAGAAATCGATAATCAACAATGGGCAATGGAAGTGGGTTCTGGGTTCTTAGTGCATTCGAGGTGACTTGCAGCCTCTAATGCAGCTTTTATCAAATGACACAAATCAATTATGGTACTACATGAGTGCTGTTAGGTCTCTGTCTAGCTGAAATGACTAATCATGAATAGGTACCTATAGAAAAAGACTTATGTAAGTTTGTGTCGCTGCAGGCAGTACCGTGCAACCAACCGCTCGTGATCTTAACAGGATATGGATGTGAACGCACACGAGCATATCTAGCATTGGATCCGGTTTATTTCTAACGGAAAGCGGTGTAGGCTCTGAGCTGTATCTGGTTACCATCAAGAACAGAACCCGCTAATGCAAACTAAAACATTGAAAGCTACCTACCTATTGTTTTACCTACCTCATTATTTCCATTCTTTAGTTAACCTAGTTAAGCAGTTGAGTATCAGCTCAGACAGTACGACTAATAAAATGATTTTGCATATCTGGAAAGAAAACAACCTTCGTGTTTTGCTTGGCCACAGGTTTTCATTTTACATTTCAGAACTTTAGCATTGGCTTTTCTAAGTTCAAACACTGATCCTTAAACTTCTGCGTTGAGTATTATTCTTCAAAGCATTCTTCAGAACTGACAACCGAGAAGTATTGTGGATTGTGTGGGGCATTTTTAAAGCCAGAAAAATTTACCCTGCAGATGTTGGTATCTCGAAAGGCGGAAAAAGCCGAAAGGGTGAGTTAAATTGCTGAGTAGAATGAAGAAGAATATCTTGATATACCTTCTGGCCGGACCTCTTTAGATCATTAGTTTAAAAGTTGAAGATAATCGACTGTCGCGTGACAACATAGTTCAGTTAAAGAAGAAATTTGAGGAGTTTTACGTTCTGAATAAACTACTCGTGATATTTATACTCCAGAGGCTAAAGTATCGATACGTGTTATTGTTATCGTATACTTCCGAACTTGTTGTTAACGTAGTCATACCTTGTGATGTGGTGAGGATAATAATAATAATATGTAGAGGTAGTAAGTCAATAACTTAGGAATATATGAACTGGCAGTAGGGTGTCCCATGCTCAACAGGATATCATTGAAAGGTCAGGCCACTGAGATGAAATGAATGTGGAGTGAATATTGTCATTTCAAAAATGGCACAAATTTTGCTCTTACCTTGTACATGCGTAAATAATTTGATACACATTAGAAGTGTGTGAGCGATAGTGATCTGAAAGTTTTTCTCTTGTCTATTTCCATCAATATACATCTAAACAAATCAAAGATTTTGTATTCTTTATGATAGCAAAATTTGAATTCAAACTTTCGTTCTATATTGAGTTTGCAAAGGGTGGCTACATTTTGCCATCTATTTTTTCATATTCTCTTACATAAGAAATTTGAGCGCGAATGAAAAAGGATAAGGTCAAGATAAAATTTGAGCCACTTTTGAGTTGAAGAATTCTATACCATGCGCCCTCTAGGTTATTTATCTCGACTAGGAGACCGCTGTGCAATTGCACCAATTGAAGGTATATGAGTGACATAACATTTTTATATGTTCCCTCAATTTGCACCTTAAATTTCAAAGCGCGTTTTTTTCAGAGGTGTCCCTTGTAGGCCTAATCCTCTCATGCAAGCATGCAGTAAAAAGACACCTGCAAAATATTTTACCATGCAGAATAATGAAAAAAGTTCCAATAAATCTATGTATTGCATACTTATCGGTGGCAAACACCGAACTTAATACCAAAGTTAGCCAGGAACGCAACCCCAAAGTAATGAACACAACCCCGAACTGATGCGGATCAGTGTTGCCATTATAAAATTTCAAGAAAAGCTCGATGAAACTCCATATAAAAATGTGGCTGAAATACAGAACCGGGAGCTTTCTTTGTATAATTAGTATATAGATGAGTCTGACCAATATAGATACAAAAAAAAATGACAATGGACAAAACAGCGGACTTATAGTCCCCCGCAAAATGCACCACCTGCGGAGGTTGCTCTCATGGAATCTGGGGACCATTTATTGCAAAAAAAGTAAAAAGAAACAATGGATCCAGAAAGATGGGATCATGGGACCTAGAAATGCCTTACTATTTAGAAGTAGCGAACCATGATCAGAAAATATGTTATGGCGAGATATGGGGTGCAGGTAGTGGAAACTGGAGACTGTTTTGGCTATGGGGAGAGGCAAAAGTACGGGCTTGATCATTGGCTGCGATGTAATCTAGCACAACAGTGTGGGATAGCACGGATAACAACCTCAGAGGAGAGGCTCTATTCTATTTATTTGTGATTTCAAGAAATCCGAATATTACAACATGGGAAAGAAGACAAGTTTCGTCGATGCTAGATGCAAGGAGGTTATTAACGTGACCCTATACAATCGTAAAATGGTAGAAAGACAGGAAAGAGTGGTGGAGCGGGCAACTTTGTCTGACCACAGAGTCATACAATTTGTGGTGTCCATATTCCACCACGAAAGAAAAATGCAGAAGACACTTGTAAGTTTTCTTCCAAACCAGGATGTAGCGAAGTATACCGAAATGTTGGAAAGGAATCTGAAGGGAAAAGTGAAAAAAATATCTAAGATCATAAGAGGTGAGGAGGTAATAACCTCATGAATGCCGCATTTTAGGAGGTATGCCCTCTTACTTCAGTGGACGAACAAGATTCCACTTCTTCGTGGATAGCCTGAAGAAAGGGGTGAGAAGAGCATTTAACCTCACAATGAGGAGTAATGAATCGTAGGTTTGAGAAGACTCTGAGGCGAAGAATGGAGTTGAAAAGAAGAAACGAGTTATGAAGGGATCTCTTCTCGGACATGGAAACTATTTCAGAAGTCAGTAGACCGAAGACCCAATCTCTAAAGTTGGATTTGTTCGAGACAGGACAGGATAAATGGCGGAAATATTGGAGGAGGTGAAAAGCATTCTAATGGGGGTACACGTTCCATGAGACTGTTTCAGAGGTATATTGGGCCGTGCGTAATCGCATGGAGGCATTGCATGTTGAGAAACAGGGGAAGGCTCACAAGAGGATGTCAGCAGGAAGGGGTAATACCTCGTGGAATGTCGCAATCGATTCCTTACCCTTATGATTTGAAAGGACGGGCGTTCATCCCATTGGCTATGCGGATGACGTGGCGCTGGTGACAAGGGCTAAGTTTGTGTCCTTTAACGCTGATATTATGAGGAATGCTCTTCAAGTGGTGGAAAAACCGTATAAGGAACATCTTTTTTTACGGTGCAGTCAAAACTCAGAGAATACTTTATGCTGCCATAACACAGTCTTGGCGAAAAGGAAAATAGAAAGAGGAGAAGAGAGTTTAGGGTGTCGAATGTAGATGTCGGTACACATTCCGTTTGAACAGCTGTGGCCTGTAGTATTGGGGGAAACAGAAGATGGCAATCTGTTTCACATTCGTATAGTTTTGCTCAGGAAGGATTCACGAAATTTCACTGTTCTGCTTGATATTGTCTCGAGGATGAAAGGGTGGAGACAACTCGATGCGCTGGTATCACGCGCAGGGATTGACATACAAGAAACTAGACTAGAGATTTCGTTGGAGCAATATCCATTGAAGAAGCGATAAAAGAGTGTAAGGCATACGATATTGGGTCTCTGCTCCAGAGAATCGATTTTAGAAGTTGTTATCCAATGTGCTTAAAGGCCTTCTTTTGGACGCGAACAATGCAGTTCGTCCTGTCGCTGCCCAAATATGCGAATTATATTTTAGTCTAGGTCTGATGTGAGCCTTGTAAATGAGTGGTAGGTCAAATGTGGCTGGAATATTTCGTGCATCGCTGCAGAAAGCCTAGGCACTTCATCGCATTCGCAGTAGCACTAAGTGTTAAAATTAGGAGAGTTTGAAATACTCACCCTATTGACAAAGAGTTGTGGTGGAGGATTTGGGATCCATTTGAGAGAGATCAGACAGCTTTTAGTTTTGGATCCACGGTATCATTACTAACGTGACCAAAATAGAAACGATAGTTTTTACTAGGAAAACAAACCATAAGCTTCTTTGAGCGTGTAAGTCTCGCAGAGGTTGACACACTGAATATATATATATATATATATATATATATATATGCATGGATCCGTGGATTGGACGAACATGAACTATAGAAACTCGTTGGGAGTGCCTCGAAAAATGAGATTACACTTTGTTGAATTAGAGAATATATAGAAATTGAAGCGGATAAAAAGCTGACGCCTTAGAAAAGTACCACCCAAAAAGGATGGGGATCCTGCATGTATCAGGAACGCCTGGAAGATACTGAAACCACGAAGCACATTGTATGCAAGTGCGCGGTCTTGGCCCATAGGTAGCATGGGACAGGTAACCTATAAACAAATGCTTGAAATAATAAGAGGCGTTGAGGTCAGGGAACTTCATAGGAACTCTCCGATTCGGACCAGCTAAGTCGGCTCTTGGCAGAGGAACGAAAAAGAACCCGAAAATAGAATTCTAACTGGAAGTTGCGCATCTGGACAACGAATTTTTTATTTACTACGGATAATTGTAAAACTGGGTTATAGGTTTTTCTAAATTTCTGCGCCATTATTTGACTTCTCCACAGTATCTGCGGATATTATGCAACATGATAATCGCTTTAGATATTTAGATATATGCATTGGTCTAGTTCTTATTAACAAATCTCCCGCTAAGACCTGTAAGCTAGATTGACATAAGTTCAGAAGGATATTGCGAAATTTGCCTTGTTCCAGATTAAATCGCAAACGGAAGGCTTCAATTATTAAAAAATGTGTAGTAGTTCAGCAAGAATCCAGCTCGACTGCAGCCTACATTTATCAATTTCCCACGAAGAGCAAACACCCTGTTTATTTGCCGGTGTGCCTACTATTACGAGTCGTAAACTTGCGGCGTTAATAGCTTTCATTTTCCAAGCGAGATTTATATAAAATATCTGGTGTACACCTGTCTATTAATCAAGCTTTACTCTCATTACTTAGGCGTTCGCTAATTTCAGTTGTGGAGTAGATTTGGTGCAGTAATCCAGTACTATTAAAATATACTGGAAATTCGAGCGGCGTGACTAATAAAGTGTGGAATGATAATTGTAACTAGTGAATGCTGTTCAGATCTGCTTCGTCACCGCACCGCACCGACAGCACTCGTACTCACCAGTTAGAAATTAGACGAGCAATCAAAATACTTAAATCGCAGTAAATAAATAATGGAAGGTATTGATCTGCAGAAAGCAGCACGGCAGTAGTCACGTTCTAAGAAGTGGTTCTTGTTCGTACGCTGGTACGGTAACAAATCATTTCAGTGGCGGAAGTTAGTGTTTTTGTCGAGGTACTTGGATGACTGTACAATTCGTTTTGTCGCAACAACAAAGTTCCAATAATCTCAATAAATGGACAAAAACAAAGAAATGGCTCAACCACACCTGTACTGGTAGGCGACCTTGATATTGCCGCAAATTGGTATAATCGTAAATGGCCGCAAGATGTTACGCAAAACTACTCTCTGCTGGTTTTCTTCATGAGCAGCCCCCCAGGTGAGGTTCAATAACTTGTTACTTAGAGCCGGATGGCGTGTTGAAGGAATTCAAGGTCATCCGTGGAAGCCACCTTAAATTGACGCAAAAGTAATTACGCTTTCAGAAGAGCAACAAACGAAAGTGAAATGATATCAATGGCCTCTTAAGGTTAGCGTGGCCTACGCGAACAATTTACTCTAATTGAAGTGAGTACTTTCGAAGATATATATATATATATATATATATGGGCACTAAGTGACCATAATGAGGTCAAAGATCCATTGATAGGAGCTTGAATTAAATATGCTTTTATCTTAGACAGACAAGCTTCATAGTGAAATTATTTCAAATTTTTTATGAAACTCTGAATTAGTAAGACAAAACCATAGTTTTATAATTAAGTGCTGACGTTTTAAAAAAAAAAACATATAAAAAAAGGAAAGCTGGTGAATTTTATTTATTCTCCCTAATACTTCCTATCGAATAAAGAAAAAAAATTGGTATAGTCATAAAAAAGAAGGAGCAAAGTTTTAAACGATACAGGATTAAAGCATTTTAAACTGCGTTTGTGCCGGAAGGGAGAATTGATTACAATGTTAAGTTTACGTAAGAAGCCAGGATCTACAGAAAACCTCATATCCGTAAGTAGTGGGGAGTTAATTAATGATTGCCAAGAAGAAAGTACACATTTCTTAGTATGAAATGTTGTGACGAAAACTGCCTTCGAAGACCTCCATAAATCTTGCCTTTAGTCTTGTTGCTATGGTCTATTTATGGCATGGCCTTCCTAAATAGTATTCTTTTTTATTTCATGAATGTATGCGACAGCTACATTGTGAAAGGGGAAAGGAAGAAACCGTATTCAGGATATCTTTATATACAAATTTTGCATTGAATTTAGAAACGTTCTGTGTTAAGTTTCCAGTGGTCTATTTGAAGAATTGGTTAAGGTCTTCGTATATACGGCACCTTGCACGTCTGCAGATTTCCTTCGCTGTTGACGTTGGTTCAAATGCTGGACAAGGCGCGGCGATATATTTTAATACCAGTGGTTGAGGCAATTCTACTGACGAGAATTGTTGAGCATCCAAAGCCATTTTGGCTATCATGGATCAGGTTGGTTGTCTCGAGATATTTTATCAATTGTGCATTAATAAGAGTCTCAAAAGGTTTTGCCAAAACTGTAGTGATTGCTATTGTTCTATAGTACAGAGAAGAGGCGGAGCTCAGGTCACGATTCGCAAGAACTTTATAGATCTAATAATAACCACTAACTTAGGTAAGTATTGTGTGGTGGGAGAGAAAATTTTAGGGCTTCTGTTAGGCTCCACGAATGCCTCCCAGTATATATAGAAAAACACGCCAAGAGGACGCCTGGCCGTTATATGCAGGAACTCAGAAGTGTTACGTGGTTAAGTTTATTCCAGAATTCATTATTTTTTAGCAGTACCTACTATTAAAAATTCAGAACAGAAATTTCTTATTACTAAAGTACAGGTAAAAGAAGAATTTTTATAATAATAGAGAAGCAGATAAAAGTAAGAAACAATAAAATGGAAAAATGAAAAGTAAAAATGAAAATGAACAGGTGAACCGACTATTACAATAATGCGTCAAGAAGTTTGAACTGCTTGAAAGACGTCACCGAACCCGCACCCTTAATTGAGGCCGGAAGAGCATTCCACGCACGTACGACTTAAACAAAGTAAGAACCAACCAAGATCGCACGCTTACGGCGAGGTAAGAGCAAATCAGGACGCCTGTCATTGCAAAGCAAGCTAACAAATTTATATAAATAGGCCGGATTGCGAGTGTTAATAATATTAAAAAGAACAAGTAATGCTTTTCGTTGAAGATATATTATCAGGGAGCAGTCGAGAATTTTAAACCTATAAGAAGTAATGTGATCAAACCTGTGCAATCCAAAAGCAAATCGTATAGCATCGTTGTAGGCTACGTCGAGTTTAAGCTTACAAAGAGTTTCGGTAAGATTATAGACCCATGTGTGGAATGAGGTATTATAAACGTTTTGACCAACTTAATACGAAGCTTGGTGGGAAGTAAATCTGCATATAGCAACAGTCGACGTAGGACACTATAAATCCTGGCCAATTTCGCTTTAATATGATTACAGCAACTCAATCTTGAATTTAGGATAATGCTTAAGTTAGTAGTTTTCAAAAAATAGCATTGATGAATGATATTGGAGCTCTGGATCATATTCCTCCCTACTCATTCTTAAAGCTTGCGATTTTTTACGATTAAGTATTAATTTGTTCTTAATCGACCATTGTAGGATACTATGGAGGCCCTAATTTATCCTACTAACGTAGTCTCAATGAGGCCAATGGGTCGATTTAGGTAGATTTGTCATACATATGCATGGAGTAGTTTTTGACTACAGCTGGTAGGTCATTGGTGAATAAATTAAAAAACAAAGAACCCAAAACAGATCTTTAGGGAACACCTCTTAGCACCGGATAGTTTGGAGGATAAGGACTCGCCTACTTTTACTTGCTGTGAGCGGTTAGTTAGGAAGCTATATGTCATCTTTAACGAGAAAGAGTTGAAATCAAAGATGTGGTACTTCCCAGAGAATATAAAAGTTTACCTTTGTGAACTTCTATGAGAAGATCGAGGAATTTTGCACGTTTAAAAAGCCCCTTGTTAATGATGTGCCAACCACGATCAGTCATTTTGACCGGGTCAATACGATGACTCAAATGATCTGAGTTACAGTTCCCCTATAATAACAGCCACTCACTTAAATCGTCTTATAAAACTGAAAAACTGAGTACAACTATCAGGGGAAAGTAAGAACTAATATCACGGGAACTAGGTAAGATATTAGTGCACTATCGCAATGAAATGTAGAAGCTGCAGGGCGAGGGGGTGTTCAAAAATTCAGTTAAAAGACGAAAGGGCTGATATCTCGGGAACTAGATAAGATATCGGCGTATGTTTGGGTTCAAATGCAAGGAGAAGATGATCTCTACCCTCTAACGTAGTAAAGTGTAGTAGTTGCCGGACGAGGGGTGTTCAAAAGCTCAATTGAAAGATGAGACGGCTGATATCTCAGAAACCTGATAAGGTAGCTTATTTGCATTTTCACATAGAACATTTAGTCCTCTTTTGTTTGGACCATACACACATGGCCACCTCGTTTAGTTCCTGAGATATTAGCCATTTCGCCTTTATACTGAAGTTTTGAACACCCCTCTCGCCCTACGTCCTCTACATTTCATTATGGTAGCGTATAGAGCTCATCTTGTACTTTTATTTAAGACCAAACACATGTCGGTATTTTGTCTAGTTCCCGAGATATTAGCTCTTTCGCTTTTCAGCTGAATTTTTGAACACCCCCTCCCTTTTAACTGCTACACGCGAAAGCATATTGTTCTCTATATACAAATTTTCAAGCTTAGCCGTAGGAGATGGTTCGTGAATATGATCCTACTATCTTGTTTTGAAGTAAAATATTGCCACTATTTTCGAATTCGGATGATTGTGATGTCTTTCGAATTTGGATGTTTCGATATTCTGGTTACTCTGCTCTTTTACTGTTTTAAAAGTGTGCACTCTTTCCCTTTTAACAAGTTTCTAAAATGTTTACGGCTTATGAGTTCTTTAAAAATTCAACTGAAAGAAAAGTTATAAAAGGTCTACCAGTTTAGTACAAAATGGATGCCCACGGAGATTTAAAGATATTAATGTTCGTGAAGTTGGAAGACTATTAACGAATCAAAAAAACCCAAGGAAGCTGTCATGAATATGGTGAAATTAATAGTATATAACACCTAAAGAATAGTATGTTGCAATTTTGTAAGAAAATTCTCCGAATCTTATTGGAATTTGTGGATATCTTGAAAACGAAATTATTTTCCATCAAGATGGGGACCTAAAACATATAACAATAACTGTTAAATCTTGGCTAGGAAAGCAACCATTTAATATTCTAGTTATTATGACACAAAGTGTAGATTTTAACCCTATAGGGGCTGTCCTATAAAAATGACCAATGAATTACGGGAGCGAACTGATTAAGGGTTTAAGTAAATCATAAAAAAACAAAGCACTCTGGACAAAATAGGTACTCAAAGAGATATTCTTTTATATATATTTTACTTCAAAAGGGGATAAATGATACCCTGACTTATTGTTTGTTAATTTTTATGTAAATTTTGTAAAAATGTCAGAAGAAAGACAAAGTACGTAATTTTAGCAATTCATGCTAAACTCGAACGGCTCACACATTACTTATCTCTATATCATATCTCGCAAGACAAAGTTCATTATTACTATCAAATACAATATATGATCAAATATTCATTTTCCTGCTGGGAGTATGCATGTTCATAACTGCATACTATCTTTTTAAGACACGACATCGTAGAGGAAAATCGATACTAATTCCATTGAAGAATAGAAGAAGTCGTTAGCATCAATGGCATGGTAATGCAAAGGGTAA
>QYTT01076215.1:0-12139 GCA_006980735.1 Dasypogon diadema
ACTTCATTGATCGCTCAGGTTTCCAGGCCTTTCTGCTTTGTTTTATTTGAGCAAATTTTGCATTCAACAAGTGTATAAAGTGTATAAAATGTAGGATATCAATAAATAGCGAGCAATTTTAAACAGCATGCTGATTGGGTGCAGATAATGTATCAATAAGTATAGCGGGCACATGAACCTTATTTTAATAGTGATATTTCTTAGAATATTTCCAATTTCCATTATCATAGTCCCTTGTCTTGTCTTGTTATAACAGATATAATGCCAGGAAACTTAAGAGAATAACTCTAAATCGTCGGCATCAATGTCTTAAGATTTTCTAAAATCATATCGTAGACAATACTATTAATTTTAAAATGACTGCTCTCTTGCAACTCTTCTTCTAGGAGCTACGAATTTCCAAAACTAAATTTGCGCATTTTTTTTTACTTTTTACCACATAAATCCACAAATTTGTAAAGAAAGCTACAGTTATGCACTTACTTGTTGTAATTTGGAATTCGGTTTAATTTGATATACGGCAAGTATCCACCTATCGCTCTTCATTTCGAGATAACCCATCCGAAGTCGGACCCTATTCTGTATCCCAATTCTATGGTAACAAAGAATATTCCTGGAAAAATAAAAAGTGGTAGAATTATGAAGAATTAAAGTTAAACAAAAAGCATGTCTTTTTAGTGGTTTATTAAAATAATTACTGAACTGGAATGCTTTCAAAATAGTTAAAACTACGGCACCTCTATGTGGCCTCCAGATTATATTACCTTATTGTTTTTCTAGGGTATTGAAGCAGCAACAGCTGATTTACAACGTGAAACTGAAGAAAAACTGTGGCAGGAAGGTATTCTTAGGCATGTGCCCGTTGTTGGTCGAGTAGTAAATTGGTGGTCGCCACCAATAAAAGAGACTGGAATAAAAGGAAGGAGTTTAAATTTAACGCAAGGCGTTGTAGAAAGTACAGAAAACATTTATAAGTAAAACGCTGGAATTATTATTTTGGAAATAAACATGCAACTTAAATTTATTTTAAAGGTATCATATGCAAATGTCAGGTGCTCCAAATCAGTTGCCTGGCAACAAATCACCTCCAACACCAATGGTGCAAACTCCAGTTGGTACAACCTCAGCTGGACACTCTAGAAATGTTAGCCAAAGTAGTGTAACTTCATCTCAAGATATAACAACGCAAAATTAGGATTTGTATTGTATGGACAACAGAAATGTTGCAACACTCCCGACGCTTTCTAAAGTAGTTTTTAGCCAGTGCAATAAAACTTTCGAAGGGAGGTCTTCTTTTCCAGTTTTCTTTTATTTTTCACCAGTATGTAGGTAAAACCCATATACGAATGGAGATATTAAGTGCGAAATTTTCTTTCATAGTTAATTCATTCCAATAATAATCACATCAAATTATTCAGAAATTGAATAAGGATCATTTTACTTTAGAATTGTCTTAGATTTATTTTATGGTTGGTCAGTGATATTAAGAAAATATCGAAGCTTATTTTCTTTCAATTGTAAAATATTTTATTTTATTTTAATTTAAAGCTGCGAATAGAGTTTTGCTGATAAAGTAAAATGCACAATAATATATTTAAAACGTCCTGTTTTTATTGAAACATTTTCCCACCCTGATTTCACAGATTTATTCCTTCTATGTATAAGCATCGACTAAGACTTGTCAGCTCTTAACATAGACAGTGGGCGCTTTTTCACAATTTTCTTCCCAGCCGTGCCTCGCCTGATATCATTCATCTTCCTCACACTGTGCTGCAAGCAATAATTACTTCGCAGTCTATTGCTCTTGGGCAAGACATCACTGGACAGGAAGTCAAAAGAAGCGTTTACTGCCTGTATTAGGAGCTTACAAATCTTTCTGTTATTACTTGGTCGATGGTATAAGTCCGTTTACAAATGCACTATTTAGTTCTATAAAAGTCGTGCATGTATCGCTTGATTTTAAGCTCAATTTAAATATATGCGATTATATGAAACCATTGAAAACTGAAACGCCATAAAATCAGAAAGTAGCAGCAGCAATAGAGAATAGATAAGGAGAAAATAATTTTGGAGTGCTACGAGTAAGACGTATATAAGAACTAGTACTATAAACTATTCTATAACGTACATTTTTACACATGGGGCTTTTCATTGACCTTTTGAAAATGATCTAAAATGACCATCCAAGATTTCACAGTTACCCTTTTTTTGCTCCCTGCTTCTGCTTTTAAACATTACTATGCAAAGAGAGCAGGAAGTAGCAGCAGGAGCAGAGGTAACAACAGAAGCAGGGATAGCAGCGAAATTTAGTTTTTGAGCATAATAAAAGAGCCTTTTTCCTTTCCGTATAGATGTCACAAACTTCCAGATTTGTTCATTCTATTTCTAGAGCATTAGCGTCTTCCTTAGATAAACTTATTCAATTTTAATAAACTGGGTACGACCCTCCAAATGGGAAGTTAAAAATATTTTTCCAACAACAACTTGGTGACGTGATCACGTAAAATAAATATGCACTGATTAGAAAACTAATAAGAATTTACAACTATGAATGACTTTCAGCTAATTAATCCATTAATCTTATACAATTTTAGCGAAGATTTTTACGTTATCCCAAACAGCCTGTCCTAGGAAAAATATCTCTCTCCTTTGCTCTGAGAAATGACGGGTTCTTGTTGAAATGTGTCGATCATTGGAAAGTATCATCGACCAAGCAATAACAGAAGGACTAGTCGGAGTCCTAAAGCAGACCCTGAACGCTTTTCGCTACGTTTGGCCCCAGCGATGTCTTGCCAGAGAACGGTAGACTGTGAAGTGTTTATTGCTTGCAGTACAGAGTGAGGAAGATGGAAGGTGTTAAGCGAGGCATCGATGGGCAAAAATTTGTGAAAAAGCGTTCACTATCTACCTTACGAAATTGAACAGTCTTTCTGTTACTACTTGGTCGATGATAGTACCGCTACAACAAATAAGACATTGCATTTTTGGCCTCTCTTTTCGCGTTTTATAATTATAGCACATTTATAAAAACAACTCAAAATTTATTTTTTTTAAATTCAGTTAAACTAGCCCTGAGCTTTTATGTATTTAAAACTTCTTTTTTTCATTACGTGTATACTTGGACCGTCCTGCTAGAAGGTAAATCCTGTTCTTGAATATTTTGCAAAAATGGTAACAGACCGCGCCGCAATATGTCAATGTAATAATTGTAGTTGTTTCTTACCGTTTTTTTAGACCAATCCGTGCTCATGTGGTGAAAAATTTTTTCTGCTTTTGGCATTTTTTATTATTTATTATTAAAATATGGCATTCTTGATAGTCTGCGCTTATTTTTGCCATTTGCATTCGGATTTTACAAGAAATTATAAATGACTCCTGCTCCGGCGAAGCCTTTGGACGACTGCACTTATTTTTATTATTATATTTTTAAGTGAGAATTTATCCCTTCTCAATTTCATATAATTATACAATTAATTGTTTTTTGTGTTGGCACTTGGTGGAAGCACTTTTCTGTTAGCATGTTGAATTTTTAAATAAAAACACTTGTTTTTTGAGTTTCCAAGAATCCAATTTATTTATATAAAAGAGCTCAGCCAACGCGTTTCATGTTATCGGCACATTATTAAAGCTACAACTGATCTAAGCTACTGAGTTCCGTAACATATTAAATAAAATCCAGCAAATGGCTCCAGTTAGTAGAATCTCTCTGGTCGTTAACTAAGCAACATTCGTCGTCTTTGACTGTGCTAATTTCGTATATTTTAAACTTATTAAGTACTGAGCCAGCGTTAAATTGGTATTCGATTGGTTGTTAATTGGGCGATTGACTTTGGTCTCACCATTAACCTTCGTAAAATTGAACTTTGTCTCTTCACCAGGAAAAGAAGCAATCCTCGGATGGTGCCATCATCTATCGGTTCCACTCGGCTGGTACTAAAGCAGCATGTCAAATATTTGGGGGTTATTTTGAATAGGAAGACTGGCTGTAAACCACACTTGGAACAAAGGGCGAGGAAGACCTATACAGTCTTATCTACCTGCCGCAGGGCCATTGGTGAGAATTAGGGGCTTAGACCACGGATGTTATTGGCCATGGAGCTGCAGTGTGGTGGGAGGCTCTAGAGATAGAACGCAATCGCAAGATCTTAGAAAGAATGCAACGTCTGTACATGCTCAGCATATCAGGGGCACTTAGTTCGACGAATACGCGGGCACCAGAAATTATTCTTCACTTCTTGTCCATTGAAACTCACTTCAAAAAATTAGTGGCGTCAATGGCTTTAAGACTGCACCTCAATGGCTGTACTTGAGTCCATTGTTGAGGTGCTACGAGCTGCGACTCCCGTTTTTGACGTTGACAACGACCGCCAGCAAAAAATCCTCAGATACCTGTCCCTGTGCATCTGGCAATCCACACAATAGCTATCCTCAGTGACCTGCTCCGAGTATAGAAATATTAAATTATCAACCAAACCAACCGCAAATAATAACGTCTTTTTATAGTTTTTTCTTGCAATGTACATTTAACACTGATCGCATACAAAATTTCAAGTTCGTAGGTCTGCTAGAAGTACCGTAGAATTTTGATGATTGGTGAGTGTATCAGTGACAAAATAAGGGAACTTTAATTTGAGATATTTCGTAATAAAATATTAGGTACAAACTTGTAATTTGGGGGTAGAGATAGGTTCAGTAAGTACTCTTGGTAACTAAAATTTCAGACTTCTAGCTGACACACAACGAAGATTACAGGGGGCTTAAAAGTGCCGTGAGTTGCTCCGAGAAAATGATAGTACGGTCGAGCTTGTTTGCTCGACTTGACAGATTAAAATTAGTGGTTTCCTCTGAAATAGATTACTACTTACCTTGGTGCATTTTCACATGAGTTGAAAATGGAATAGCTTTTGTAAAAAATAATTAAACTGAAAGCGACTTACGTGCCTTATTTCACCTCGCGCTTGCTTCTATTTTCTACATATGTAATATCTAAATGAAATCAGATTTAAATGAGGTAACCGAACCGGAGCAGGAGTTTATGGCTCGGATAAAAAATTGAAACGCAATACATATCTATTATATAACATATTAATATATTTTATTAATAAACACTTTACTGAAATGTCTTTGTTTTTAGTAAACGTCTTGCTTAGGAAGTACGTTATTTTCAATTCAATAAAATATAGTCATTGTAGATCCAATACTCGTAGAGTAAAATAGTTTTATAAAAGAACATTATACACTGCTTAATTTGAATAGCTATAATTTCCTGGAATACATATTATATATTTTCGTATTCATATCTATGAATTATTACTTATCTGACTTAAATTTTTTTTTTCGTAAAGATATGCCCCCAAAGTAAGGAGCATGGAAGAAATTAGTCCCCGGAAAACAATTAAGAAAAATAATCTAAAATTGCAACATTTTACAAAATGTTATTAATCTACTTACAACATTTATAAACATTCATCGTCTTACGGTATATAAATGTAAATAAATAATAAAGGAATCGACTTACAGTATTAAACAGTCAATAGTTTTTTTTCGGAATTTTTCTGGTATAACTAAGTCACTACTTTGTGTCGTTGGCTATCAGAGCAAATTTCAACTGAAGGTGTGTGAAGATGAGATTCATGAGTTTGATGGAGAATTGCGTCAAAATTGATGTTGATGTGTCCTGCCGTGAATGTATCTAGTGCTTTGTTTTCCTTTATGGTTGTGGCTGTTTGAAATGAAGGCTCCAGAGGACGTTTGTTTAAACGGGCGGGCAGTGACATTGGTTACAAAATTCAACTAAAAAAAGGAAATTTTTTCAATTGTTCAAATATGAGGAGGTGGAAAGCAGAAAAGTCTAAAAACAGGAAAATGCCGCTGAAAAAGGTGTTGAATCGCATATAACTTACCAAATATTCGTATCATGAAGGGATTTCCCACAAAATTTCATATCGGAAATAATAAAGAAATGGCACATAGCAAAGATATGTTTTCAACAAGAGTGGTTACAGCTATAAATTTGCTTCTCTCTCTCTATTAAATAAAATCTTCTGCATATTTAAAGACAACAGACTAGATTTTTCAGTAACCACTACAACTTTTACAACTTTACTTTACTTTTGGTAACATTGAACACAGATTAGTAACACTTGTATCCAACAAAAACATCTTGTTAAAGACAGTTAAAGTTTTAAGTTTGTAAATTTGTTCTTTTTTCTAATATAAAAATATTACATATATTACAAGTTCAAATTAGAATTAAAATAAAATAAAATGGGACACTGATAACACCTCCTGCAAAAATTAGGAAAATGAATCCGTTAAAATTTTAACCCTTTGCACTCTAGAGCTCCAGAATGGGGCCGTTTAAAATTTGTCTTAAAATTTTAAGGTTCCGCTGTGGAACTATTATTATTTAAATACAAAAAACATCAAGATAATAATCACTATTCTTTTAATAATTTGCAAATAAACTGTTCTTTTTTTCGGGGAAGTCGGTGACAAACTGTATAGTATTATTGTTGAATGTTTATCAATATAAAAATTAAAATTTGTTCTGGTTGCATACATATATGTAAGTTTTAATATAGTCTTCTCCTTTTATTCATGGAATTAAAGACATTTTACTCGTGTTTATAATCTTTTGTTGTTACTTATTGAAATTCGTTTGAGTGATTGGTAGTTCGAGTACAAAGAGTTAACAATTTTTTGAGTAAAAGTTTCTTTACGATCGTTAAAGACCCCCTTTTTTATAATACTATTGACTTGTGAAGGTGCAGTTTTTTCAATGGCATAATGATGTAAAAGTCAAACGATATCATCTAGATTTAAGGTATCAAAATATTCCCAAGAACTCTTATCATTTAAATATAAAAATCCCATCATCTGGAGCGTTCTTCTGATAATTTTTGAAAAATTGCCTCAAAAACTGTCCACTTTCCACTGTACTTTGCTGTGTAAAGTTCTAGTGCTATTTATTCATCTAGAAGAACAATTTGTCCAATTTATGTTTGTTTTGAATAAAAATTTGTGCTTTAGACTGTTATTATAAATATAATAGTGATTTTTGATACTGCTTTCATTATTTATAGGTTCATTCTATAAAAAATTCTTCTCAAATTTGTATGATTCTCAATTTTGATTATAGTTAGCGATTTAATTGTTCAAATAAAATAACGAAAACAGTACCTCCCTTATTTGTATTGCCACTTTCATTGAAATAGATCTAGATTAATTGCAAAATCTCACAGTCATCACCACTCAGTAAATATATCCCAAAAACATCATTCTAAAAAATCACAATCATTCATACAATTTCACTTGTTTTGAAATTATATCCGAGGCAAAATTATTATTAGTTTTATTTTAAATAATTATTATTATTTTTTTATTTATAGGTTTTACAATCACATTAGGGTTGTCAAATGTATGTTTTGCCTCTTTTCTCATATATAATTTTTAGACTTTACATTTTATTACTACAATTGCCTTATTTTACAAAATTACATTTACAAAAATTTAAAAGTCTTAAATTTCTTGAACGAGAAATTTTTTGAGCTTTATAACGCGTTTATAAAAAATTATTTTGGAAATGTAAAGATATTTTTAAAATCTATTCAAAATTTTCCATGCACTGGAGTAGAGATATCAATAAGAAGGTTAGGTAGTTAAAATAATAATGCGAATTTGGTGAACTTTAGTGAAATTTCCGTAATACTAACTTTAGACATAATACGTTTTCTTCCAAATGCCTGAATTGAAAGTCAAAGGGGTTATTAAGGAGATAAACTACCTGCATCACTTGCTATAAAAACACAGTAAATTCACCTTGCCTTTATTCCTCGTGTAAGTTTTGAAGAGAAACTGTAGTTTTTTCAACGAAATAATGGAAGTAACAAAAGAGCATATCCGGCATTGTTTGCTTTATGAGTTCAATAAAGGCAATAATGAGACCGAAAGTGCAATAAATGTTAATGCAGTGTATGGAGAAGGCATAATAAACGTAAAGTCAATGCCAAAGGTGATTCCAGAAATTCCGATCCGGAAACTACAGCCTACAAGATCAGCCTCGTCCAGGAAGATCTGTGCAGCTTGACGAGGACGTCTTGCGAACCCTGGTGGAAAAAAATCCCAGCAAAGAAATTGAGTCCGTGAGATCCTCTTGAACGTTCGAAGTCCAATCGCGCACAAAGAGTAAATGTGTGCTTCTCCTTGCTGTCATGTCTCAGGAATGAACCTGTGGATCCTTTACAAAAATGTCAAGCGCAGAAGACTGTGAGTAAGCAAAGAAGACACCCCGGAACCGCAGGCTAAAGCAAGTCTTCACCCACGTAAGGTCACGGTATAGAGAACATAAGGTATGGTAAGTTCCGCCAGTAGGCAAAACCGGCGGAATATATATTTTACAAGCCATGAAGCAGAAATTCTCTACGTGAAGGTATGGTCCTTCAATTCATCGAAACTTTTTGTTCATCATCTGATGGTGCCTAAACTATACATCTTATGGCAAAATGATCTTCTAAGCAATTAAAGCCCGGTTCTTTGCCTTTCTAATGATTTCAAATTTAATATGTCTTGCCTAACAAAATTATTGTTCTGCTAGGTTTTGTCTCAAATGACGAAGGGGTGAAGACGGCTTTATGCAAGGGTATCACGCATAGGGTATGATCTATACAAGGAATTAGACCAGAGATTTCGTTGGAACAATGTTCATTGAAGTAGCGATAAAAGAGCGCAGGACGAGCAACATTGCGTCGATACTCCAGGGATCCATTGTAGAAGTAACAGACTCACCGTTAATTTTTTTGGATTTTGTCCAACGCGGAGCGGACATCGCAGTACGTCCTGCCCCTGTCCGAATATGCGAATTAAATTCAAGTCTGGATCGGATGTGACCCTTGTAAATGAGCGCTAGGTCAAATTGGGTAAAGTATTTCTTGCATCACTGCAGGAGACCCAAACACCTCATCGCATTCTTAGCAATAGCAAAGATGTGATCTGTCCAACTAAGATTGTTGGATACCTAAACCTTTAAGATATTCAAATTACGAGATTTTGAAATGCTCACTGCATTGACAAAGGGAGGTCGACGGGGGTTTGAGGATGTGGAAGAAATACCAAATGTTCAAAAAAGATCTTCTCGGCAATCCGAATGGATTATATCACTTAAGAGCTTGAACGAATCAACTTCTAAGAATATAATGATATTTATAAAACCTAATTTTGTTTCTTTAAGTCTTGTTAGGTTAAATTAGGATAGATTGGCGGCCACTTAGAGACCACATAGTCAGTCTCATTTAAACCCAGAAAATGGTCCATTGTGATACCACAAATTTTGTATCTTTAGAGATAATGACTGTGGCCACATAAGTATAAGATTGACTGTTGAAAATCTCTTAATTTGTAAAAAGTACATTTGATACAAACGTGGATAAAATTTGCTTTACATCTAAATTATCCTCCTATCCAGTGCTTGGAAAATTTTGTTAGCTTCCTTCATAACACACTTAACTTAGAAGTACCTTAATAAAAAATTTACATTAAAAATCGCAGTTATAACCTAATAAAAAATAATGTCAACAGCCATTTGTCTAATATTTAGACTAAAGAGATAAAAGTTCGCAGCCTGTAGCGAAAAGTGCATATTACCTAAATACACAAGAAAGTATTGGTCCTCCTTCGAAACGAAGAAGTAGTATTCATCCGCAATTAAAATTCATGCATTGTTTTTACTTAGAGCTCAGTTACAGCATAATTGGACTCATCATTAGGGTTTATTGTGGATTGGGATTGCTCAGACGACGCCTCCACACTTTTATTACTGTCTGTGGTTTTCGGTGATTGGACTGGTGATGAAGGAGATTTTATTTGCATATTGGTCCCTCCTTGATTTGATGTGGAATTTTTCTCTCCATTTTGAGGTGGTGAGGTTGGGGTGCCTATTTTCGGTGGTGGTATAGCCTTACCTGGTGGAGGTAATTTCATCGGCGGCCTTTGAAGAGTTCTGAAAATAAAAGGATGAAATAATTAAATTAAGGCAAACTTTAATCCTAATTACTTGGAATAGCTCGTGTTTTGTTCCTTAACAGATTCTTTTTTAGGCGAGTCAGCGTCCTTAGGGATCTCTGGCAGTGGACAATTGAGAATTGACGGTTTATATTTTGGGTCGAATTTTCCACCTTGCCTCATGGTTGAGCATTTATAAATTTGTTTATCACGCTCGTACATTGCACTGTCGATACTGTTAGAACTAGGAATAGCCTCGACAGTGTCATGATGCTTTTGCTGAACATTTGCAGGTGGATTTTGTCTTCGCATATTGGCAGTGTTGGAGCTATTAGTCGAAGACATTGTTGGTGCGGTTGACGACTGATAAATATTCTGAGAGTTCCCAGGTGTCGCCATTGGTGCTGATGTTACTGCTGGAATCTGTTGATAAATTTGTTGTCCTTGCTGGTATTGGTGTTGATGATGATGATAGGAATGTGCATGATGAGCATGAGAGTGCGGATGATGACAATAAAATTGATGCTGGCGGCTTGCTTCGCTACAGGCTGGTGATTTTCAGTAAAAATCATTCGCTTCCAAAGTCTTACATTGTTTGCTTAATGTTGCGTATTTACCGTTATTTGGTCCTTAAATCATCAGGTTATTTACAACAATATTAGGTAGAAAATATACAAATCTACCTGAGAGATGAGTAGGGCTGTGATTATGCGATGGTAGCCTACCTAAAGTGTGAGTACCCATCGCCCGCATATTCTGTTGTTGGTGTGGATGTCCGCCCATCATTTCGTGTTTCCGGGGTGGATGTTGTAAAGTGTGTGAACCGCTAATTGCAGGAGGACTGAAATGTCTGAAAGTTATGTTTTGAGTGGAAATATTCAATTGATATGCAAGATATACCCGTTATGGTTCCTCGGCAAGGTGCGGGCGTTCATTTGTTGGTGATTTTGCGGGGCTTGATGAGATATATAGGAGGGTTCTTCAACTTGTGCGTAATCGTTGCGTTTTCGTATATAAATCCAAGTATGCGAATCAACCCACACCATTATAGTTAGTAAAATAGCTGCTATAAAACTAGCAATGAGCATCAAAACTAGTCCTAATAGGCCTCCTTCACACAATCCTCTGGCCGCATTCAAATAACTATGATGTACCGCTTTACAATCTACAAGAGCTGTAAGTTGTGTGAGCAAACGTTCACTGCTATTCAAATCAGCTGACACTGCACCCAATTTCGGTTGTAGTCCAGAAGACTTGAATAATACAAGTGAAATCTTTGTTACAGTAGCCATAGCACTTCTTGCATTATTGATAGCGTTCTGAGATTCACGTAATCGTTGTGTAAAAGGGTTTGTATGGCCTGGCTCACATTGAGTGTAATGCAAGAGGACATTAGTTGGCAATTCACTAGGTGCCACAGAAACCAAAAAGTCAGCTGGATTAATGCATAAATCTCCTACAGCAACTGATGTCGAAAGGTACAGTCCAGACATTAACCAAGATCCAGTTACAGCTAAAAGTCCGCAAACACTGAATAAAATTAAAGCACATCTAGAGTGACGTGCAACACCGACTAGTAAAACAGCACATAGAACCAGCAAGAGGGCTAAAACTGCTACAGTGCCTGGCCATCGTATTAGCTCCCACTGATCCCCTTTCTAGAAAAATGAAAATATTGAATTTTTGATTTTCTAATTCGAAACAAGGAAATCTCTTACCGATAGAAAAGCCGACATAGATATTCCCATTAATGGTCTCCTTATATCTCCGGCAGCGTTAGTAGCAAGAGTGACATTCCCTTGGACAATATTTAAAGATACTATCAATATCGAAAGTGCTGTTTGGTTAGATACGGGTTGATCGAAAATATCGGCCAGTTCAACGAGCTGAGGTCGTATTCTATTGGTCAATGTATTTTCTAGAATATTTGTTTGGTTTCGAACTGTTGTTACAAGATTGTCCACTTTTCGGCCGGCAGTTAAAACTTCCAAAAGTCCGTTGTGCAGATCATCGTTACCGTATAATCCTAAAAGTAACTCAGATTAGAACATTTGCTTAATACTTTTATTTACTGTTTATATTTTTATTATACAGTGAATTTCTATTCTTCTTGAAGATTATATAAAATTCCAAGAGATTG
>QYTT01076216.1:0-19899 GCA_006980735.1 Dasypogon diadema
CTCTATTAAGATAATAAGATAATCCAATAAATCTTAATATAGCAAGAGAGACTGCATGAGAAGTTACGTGACAACAGATTTTATCAGGGACATCGGGGGTTTGAGTATCTAAATATCGAAAATCCATATTAATATGTTCTACTTTTAAATAAAGATCCTTCAAGAATTTATGCATTTGCAGAAGATGTACATACGTATGTCATGGTATTATTTCTTTGTGGGCCAGGGACATAACACCACTACTGAGAAATTAGCTCCAGACCTCAAAATTCTTGTTTAACCTGAGGTAAATTTTTCTTTACCGGCAAATACAGGTATGCATGCGTCATCAGCATCACGATAGGTGAATAACCACACGCGATGTTGCCAATTGAAGGAAGGGTTGGCTTAATGAAATTTCTATCTAATAATTCTGATGCAATATTAAGATTTTGAGTAAAATGTCGCCTCCTTCTTAAACGAGATACCGTTATTGGTGTTCGAATCATTCAAGTTAATTTTTGTCCTTCCTACTTTTTCCACCTTTAGGAGTTCATTATAATCTATTAATTTTGTCCCAAAATTATAGATCGCTTAGTTGCTGGAATATCAACTATGATATCACGTGCAGAGTAAAGAATTATGGGATATATTTCACTATTTTTTCAGGGTATTTATCCAATTCGAGTGATTAGCTTATGGTTTTAATACGTATTATGAGAGTGTCTGTAGTGCCAAGGGGTTTATGGGTCCGAGGGTAAATAGTCGAATTTTGCTGCTAAAAGCAGAATATTGAGATGTTGTAATAAATATTGAGTATTTAAGAGAACTGAAAACAAATGAATTTCCTCATCTGTGACTATTGTTCTTAATAGGTTGATTATTCGCTAGCTGTAGATAATTTAAGATTTTCGGACACAAAATATTTTCTATAGGAGGGTCAAATATGGCACTGATCATAATAAGTTTGGCATGCCATGGTTCTATCTTTTACGGAAAACGATTTTTTTTATTTTCTGTGTACTTTTAAAAAATCTACATCTGTTCATACATGGCTACGTGCACCGAGTGTTTTCATTTTATGTTCATTTAAATGATTTAAAATGATTTTATTTTGTTTTATAAAATATAGATAGATATCAAAAACGAGGCAGTATGTAGGTTTACTTATGTTTTTATATTTTTCGAGACTGTTTAATAAATGATGTTTGCTATGCTAAATTATAAAAGTAATTAAAAATGAAAAATTTCTTTCCTCATAATATGTAACGCCTCCTTTCTTTAACTTTCTAATACCATCCAATGAGGTTTATAGGTTTAGGGCACCTTGTCACAAAGCAGATGGTTTTAAGACATATTGTTTCACCAGAAACAAGGTATCTCTGCTGGAAGGTACGTTTTCAAAAATCCAGACGTTAACTCCATTGGAAATTTATGGAATTATATCATTCAGAAAATTCAAGTCCAATTTACAATATAGAAAAGCTTTGTTCGTTAAATCAGAATATTCCCTCTAAATAATACAATACATGCCTACGTGAATTACCCAGTTACTTTATAAAAAATGATTTCTACTTTATTTCCCACTCAATTAAATCTCTTTTGGAGGTCTAATTGGTAATATTTCATTCGCAGTTTAAAAATGCGGGGTATATTTTTCGGATGGAAAAGCATGCGAAAGCATGCTCCCTTACTTCAGTTAACGATAGGATCCCACGCCCTGGTGGAGTGGAGAATTAGAGAGCCTGAAGAAAGAGGTGAGAAGAGTCTTTAACCACGCCATGAGGAACAATGAGCCACAGGCATGAGATAATTATAAGGCGAAGAAGAGAGCTGAAAAGAGCCCTGAGACGACGAAAAAGGGATTCGTGAAGGGATTTGTGCTCGAATATGGAGACTATCTCAGAAGTCAGTAGACTGCAGAAGATAATCATAAAGGATCCGGTCTCCGAAGTTGGACTTGTCCGTGACAGGACAGGTAAAATGGCGGAGACATTGGTGGAGACTAACAGGATCTTAATGGATGAGCACTTTCCTGAAGCTATGTCTCGAAGGGATCTTGATCTTTCTCCCGAAACCAAGGAAAAAGGAATTACACCAAGTCGAAATCCTTCAGGTCGGTCAATCTGATATTCTTTCTGTTGAAAACAATGGAGAGGGTGCTGTTAGACTACCTGGAGAGTACGACGCTGAAGAAGTATTCCTTGAACGTAAACCAGCATGCGTATCATGCTGGGAAATCTACGGAATCTGCGCTCCATCAGCTGGTAAGGGTGGCAGAGGGGGAACTGGATTCATGGATTTAGAGGCTGCCTTCGACAAAATTCAGTACGAAAAACTGAAAACTGCCCTGCTAAGCCTGGTAGTCGTGAGATAGGTGGATAACATGTTGAAGAACAGAGCAATCAGGATTCAGACCGCTAACGCGAGTGTTAGGGGTCATGAGAGGATGTCCGCAGGGAGGAGTGTTATCTCCTTTTCTGTAGAATGTTGCAGTTGACTTCTTGCTCTCTACGCTTGAAGAGACGGGAATTCACGTCATTGGCTGTGCGGATTACGTGGCGTTGGTACCGAGGGGCAAGAGCATGTCCACTACCGCTGATATCATGAGGAATGCTCTCCAATCGACGGAAGGATGGTGTTAGGAAGAGGGTCTCAGTATCAACGCGAACAATACAGAAGCCATAGTCTTTACTAGAAGGACTAAGGATCTGGAATTTGGTCCGCTTATGCTCTTCGGATCTGAGATTAACGTTTCTAGAGAGGCCAAGTATCTGGGGGTCTACCTGGATTCGAGGCTGACCTAGAAGCACCACACCCACGGCTGCGCTAGAAGCTCTTGTGGGACTGCCACCGCTGGATCTCTTTGTGAAAAGAATGGCAATGGAGGCGGCACTCAGGATGCAAAGAGACGATACATGGTACTCGTCAAGGACTGTATATGGACATAGGAGAATCCTGGATCACGTAAAAGGGATTAGGGAACTCACGATGCCCAAAGACAGGATCAAAAGAGTCAGGGTAACCGAAAGGTTTCACAAAACTCATATTGGTGGCGGATCACTCCCAGAAAAGGGACCCGGGGATATTTTTATATCCACGGACGGATCTATGATTGACGGCAGGGCAGGTGCAGGGATATTCTCTGAAGACCTAAACTTGTCCTGCTATGATAGCCTTGGAAGATTCACCTCGGTTTACCAGGCAGAAACGCTGAGTCTGGTTAATGGGTTGGGCCACTTAAAGGATGGTCAGGTGCGAAGGGGTGCACTGGACAATCAAGCATTGGTCAGATGCATGGACCGGACGGAGGTGATTTATTCCTGGCAACGGAATGTGTACAAAAGCTCAATGAGTGTGCCTCAGTAAATGATGTAACACTTTGTTGGGTTAGAGGACACACTGGGATCGAAGGAAACGAAAAAGCTGACACCTTAGCAAAGGAGGGGTCGCGTATGGCTTTCCAAGGGCAAGGACCTTTCTCCGCCATTGAGGGAGGAATGGTGAAGGACCTAATCGAGAATTGGGTCATAAAGGAACATCAGAATCGATGGGAAAGTACGACAACTTGCCGACAGGCTAAAAAAGCGATTAGACTGTCGTGCGGAACGACCAAAAGAAAAGTTTTGAGCATGGAGCGAGAACACTCCGATGGTTAGTTTCCTTAACTACTGGGCACGGTAGCTTTAGATGTCACCTCAAAAGGATGGGGATCCTGAAGGATGCAGACTGTGTCTGGAGGATACTGAGACGGTGGAGCATATTGTGTGCGACTGCCCGGCTCTGGCAAGCAAGAGGATGGCTGTCACAGGTGGCCCCGTGGGTAGCATGGGGCAGCTAACCTACAAACAGATGCTCGAGATAACAAGAGGGGTACTGCCTACGATCCTTCCAACTCGTGTCAGCTAAGAGTGCTCTTGGCGCAGAGGTTACGAAAAAGGACCCGGAGGTAGAGGTCTGCTTTGATATCCCTTGAACGATCCTATAGGATCCCCAAGCGTTGGGAAAATGAAAAATAGATAAAATTATCTTAGATGTGCTTTGAAAAGCGCAATGGGAATATCTCCGTTAAAGTAATAAGAAAGACTAGTTAGCTTCTAAGGCAGGCTGTGGGCGCATTTTCTCGATTTCCTGCCCAGCGATTCTTGGTATTGTGTGACAATAACATAAACAATGCTCAAAATTTAAATTCATAAATTTAGCAAACGAAATATTTCTTAGATATATAATTTCTTTTTATGTGGTCCTATTTATTATTTTTTGAGATTGTCATCTTTTACAATTGTCATAAAAATCTTTTTCAATATATTTTCAGGAGAAAAAAATATCAGTTCGTTTTACTATCGCGTAATCTAATATTGAATTCGTTTAAAGAAGGTTCCGACCTATAGTACGGCATGAGTTTCAACTCAATTGCACTAAAATCATTTGTTTGAACGTGTGAGCCGGAACTAGGTCTGAACTGGTTCTAATCCACAATACACCACGAATTTCAGAAGTCCACTAATACTACAATCAGCTGATTTTTTTTTGTATCATAATGCAGGAAATATTTAATTTACTAAGCTGTTGTGAGTGTCAAATTACTTATACAGAGATAGTCAAATCAATATTTGAACGAAAATCGCTCATTTGCGCGGGGTTGCACAGAGATTTTCAGTAACGCCTTGGATTTTTCGTACCAATTTGATTTACAGGACGTGTGGTAGTAAGTCATTTATACTTCATCAAATGATAGGACATGTCAAGGCAAACAAAAAATTGTATCGGAATGGGAGGGGGTGGATTCCTAGCAGTTTTCGACATAGCGGGACTTTAAGAGGTTTGACTGGGTTTTTATTGATTACCCTGTAACTTGTTGCCTGTGCACCTGGTGAACGTGGTTAATACGTATTCTACAGTAGAAAGTTATTAAAGCTTTTGTTCATGAATTAAGATCCTTATACAGTAAAATTTATAATTTAAAAGGGAAAAAAAGTCTTAATACTTTTAATAATTTATTTCAAGGGTAAGTAAATCACGTAAAAAGTCGCTTAAAATTAAGTAAAACGCGCGATAGAAAATCGCGTAAAAGCAAGTAAGTTGCGGAAAAAACAGCGTAAAAGTAAATTGTGATAAAAAATGGCGTAAAAAGAAATCCAATTTAAAAATTAAAATATCAGGATTAATTCTATCAAATACTTTATTCAGTAAAGATATAATCGGCTTGGTTACCTTTTTTAATTTCAGATATGCGAAAAATTCAAAACTACAATAAATTAGTAACCGTGAAGGTGAAGTTATTTTTCAAAACGCCATGTTGGAAATTACCAAAAAACGGCAATGAAAAGAAAAGTTTTAGCAATACAATCCAAATTGGCTTGGGGCATGTAATTTTAAATATCGTATTTTCTATGCTTCTTATGAAAAGGAATTTTGTCAGGGGTGTTTTTCACACTTTAAGGAAGGTACCAATAATAGTAGATAAATTAAATAAGTAACACAAAATAGGAGTAAGTGAACAAGAACAGTTTTTCAAAAGAAAAGGAGTCCTACGTATCACCCGATTTGTCAGTGTATTGTTTAATTACACCGTCAGTGGTTAAAAGATCCTTCATTATCAACGATGTCCGATAGTATTCTCATTATACGATTTTCAATCCCCATAATAAACTGCTTACGTAAGTTAGAATAACAGTGTAAGTCCGTGTCGTTCTTTGGTAAGGAGAAATGCTTCTAGGCTTTGACTTTGATGTTTTTAACCCTTTCGCTGCGACGGGCGATTATATTTGCTCTCCATCAGGTGTCAATTACATACGACGAACCTACCCTGGAGTTTCTATTCAATGCTCAAATGTTTTATTATGTAATTTTTTTTCTCAGGGCGAAATAAAGGCAACCTAATCTATATATTAATTATACAAGGAAAGCTCCTGGTTCCGTATTTCAGCCACTTTTTTTATATGGAGTTTCATCGAGCTTTTCTTGAAATTTTATAATGGCAACACTGATCCGCATCATTTCTGGGTTGTGTTCATTACTTTGGGGTTGCGTTCCTAGGTAACTTTGGTGTTAAGTTCGGTTTTTGCCATCGATAAGTATACAATACATGGATTTATTGGAATTTTTTTCATTATTTTGCATGGTAAAAATTTTGCAAGTGTCTTTTTACTGCTTGCTTGCATGGGAGGATTAGGCCTACAGGGGACACCTCTGAAAAAAACGCGCTTTGAAATTTAAGGTGCAAATTGGGCACATATAAAAACATTATGTCACTCATATACCTTCGATTTGTGCAATTGCACAGGGATCTCCTAGTAATAACAAAGTACACAAATATTTTCCAAATCATTCTCGTCCGAACGTCTGCAGAGTGCTGGCTGTTGTGCACCTTCGGCGCGGCGCGGCGTTTCACTCACAGAAAGAGCATCTCGGCGGTAAAGACGCTCGTCGCGAAAGGGTTAAGATTTTTGAATGAATTGTTAAGCCATGAAGGCTGATAAAAAAGTTTAAGAACCTGTAAATAGCAGCATTTTGCAAAAAACGAGACGGCAAAATGTCTCAAAATCAGCCCTCTTAAAATTAAAATTATAATGATTGAGCATGGGAGACTCAACCGCTCATACTCTTTACATTCTTCGAATAATACCGAGTTGTTTTTACTTTGGATTGGTTTTTGTTTTCTTTACAGCAGTCCAAATATGTCTAATTTAATTTGTCATATCATTCCATATGCGGCCCATACACGTTACGATCTGCAGTACAACTTGGTTTGACATTTTGTTGGAGTTTTACTACACACGCTCAAGTAATAGATACAATGCGTTGTACAACTTCACCATACGCGATACAATCTGCTGTACAACCTCAAGGCCTGCCCTCAAAAAATTAAAACAATTTGATTTTCATCCAGCCGTTGGACGAACTTGAAACCTGTTGGACAGCAGCCCTACACACGATACGATTACATATCCAATTCAACCAAGTTGCACAGCAGATCGTAACGTGTATGGGCCGCATTAGAACACATCCTGAAAATACTCAGTGTCAACGATTTAGATCAGAGTCTAATTTCAGTCAAGTTCTCCATTTGTTTCTTAAAATATTCCAATTCATCTCCACCCGAGAGATTACTGTGGCATTTTCAGCTTTTAACCTCATTTGACACAGAGCTCAATTTGGTTCATTTTAGGAGGATACCGTCCGCGCTCTTTGTAATTAATCGCCGTCGTGCAAAGCGCCAACAATATGCTGTCATTTTCATTGTGTTTTGGTCTTTTGATTGTAGATAAGACAAAAATACAAAGTGAAACCCTAGAACTAATAGAACAAAATAAAAGAAACATCTTTTTATGCAACGAAAGTGAAGAAGAGTAAGAAATCCTTCCTTATCTAGATATAGAATATAAAAGTCTCCGGTTGAGTGCTTAATATGATAAGTAAGTTGTGACGAAGTGATAAGCTTCCACCTGACATTCACGACAGCACTAGGGGAGCTCAAAGGTTTTTTTATTTTGAGATTATTTTGCACGTGCGTGTCTTCGTGAAATAAAACATTATTGGCTTAGAAGTTTATTCATTATCAAGATTTCACCCTGGGAAACCAAGTTTTGATAGAATGCGATGTCGAAAGAAAACACTTGTAATCTATAATAACATCAAAAAAACACTTTTACCTGCCGGCACAGCCTTAAATATTTACGTAGATAATTTTCCTGAACCTTGCATAGAAATGAAAGCCTACAAAATTACGATTTGTTACTTTCTAGGACTTACTTCTCCAATCATTTAGGTTTTTGTTATCATTAGAAGTTGCTTCGTACACACACAATAGATTCAAAGCTTTTTGTTTAATTTTTTATTTAGAACTGCTTTAATATATTTGTATATTAGCAACTGCACAAAAAAGGCGTAATCCACGATATAAAGAAACCAAATGTACGGCTGCCTCAATCGCGTAACTTGTTTGTTGGTTGTACTTCCATGTGTAAAGAGTGGAATATAATAATTAGGACTGAATTTTGAATTCATATATTATGTAAAGCTATTAATGACATGTTAATTATTCTCTTATAAGCCCATTTTCGAACTTAGACCTACAAATTTTCTGAAAATAATATATACCAAATTTCAACCTTATAGCTCAATTCGTTCTCAAGTTCCACTAATCCAAAAATTCGGCCTATTGAAGGAGTGGCGGGATTCGCCGCATTTTCGAACTTAAATCTACAAATTTTCTAAAAGTAATATATACCAAATTTCAGCCTTTTAGCTCAATTCGTTCTCGAGTTATCATGTATAGAGACGGACGGACGGACGGACAGACGGACATGCTTAAATCGATTTGTTTTCACATTCTGAGCATATGTATATAATTCATTCTGCTCTAGCATTATTGGTTCTATGCGTTACAAACGTTGGATCAAAACTAATATACCCTATGTATCATATAGGGTATACAAATTTCTCATTCCTATCATGCAACATAGACGCGATCAGCAATTCTATTTCCAACTGCTACTGAGTTTTTGAAATTTTGCAGGGCTGAATGCGATGATAATTCTTCGAAGACTTTACTTACGAAACACAACCTGCAATAGGTATATGGCATTTGTTAATATTTGCCTTTAGTGAATGTAACAAAAATTTCAGTATAAAAGAAACTTAATATCTGCTAAATCAATAAATTCCCTTAAAAACTGTTGGCAGGAATGGTTAAAACGAAAAAATCTTATTCACCACATATTGTGGTAATTTCATCCATATGGAGAGCACCGTATCGGTCTAATTTTACTTTGTCAGATTTAATGTTGAAGGGTGACTGTAAAAACGAGATAAACCTTTCAAAACCCTAAACAACAAGGACATTGTAAGAGGTCTCATTAATCTTGTAGATGCAGTTATAATAAAACCGAACAAATAACTATTTATTTATAATTGAGTTTCCCTTCTATCCCAGAAGGCGCACTTCTCGGCAGGGAGCCGAGAACCATTTACCGCAGAAGCGTTCACATATTTCAATAGAAATGTGTTAAGATTAGGCTCCAATACAAGCATGCAGAATATTATTTGTTAATAAGCCAAACCAAAAAAAGACAGGAAATTAGTCACTAGTGTTAAATTCAGACAGGTTAAGTCTTTTCTTTAATACCTCCTTAGACGCACCTAAGTCAAAGTGCTCCCCAATGCAATTCACCGCCATACACATGCGGTTAATAGGCTCATGTTTACCGCAGACAGTTCTAGAGGAACTAACATGCAACAGGGGAACACCTCTCAAATTGTGGTTATTAACTCTAAAGATCACCCTGCTCCGAAGCTCCACAGAGTCAATGCCGGCGTTAAGGAGCTGGTGAATAAAAACTATATAGGCAACCCTACGTCGCACCTCCAAGGAAGTCAGGCCAACAAGCTTAAGACGCTCGTGATAAGGCGGAAGAATGCTAGGGTCATTCTAAGGCAGATCTCCAAGCGCGAATCGAACGAACCTGCAACAGACTCGATATGGCCAACGTGGACAGCACAGAAGGGATTTCAGACCTGGGATGCGTGCTCAAGCAGTGACCTGATGAATGAGTTATACAAAGCTAAAGAGACCTGAAGGTTAGAAAACTTCCTAGAACAGCGCTTGACGAAACCAAGCATGGAGTTGCCTCTTGAAACCACATAATTAATGTGGGAAACAAAATCGAGTTTAGTATCCAGCTTTACGCCTAGGTAATTAACTGACCTAACGCGCGAAATGCTGCTTGTAGCGAACGTGTAGTCATAACTAATAGGATCACGTCTCCTAACGAAGGAAATTTATTTATGTTAAGCTCCAAGTTATTGTGAGTTTTTTTAGCTTATCTTTCGGGTTGAATTTAAACACTCCTTAACACAATACACTTTACTTTATTAACTAGATAATAAAATCTCTTTACAAATGAAGTGCACCAAGTACAGAATGGAACTGATTCGATTTTTAGGTATAGGATGGAAACAAGCTGAAGTTATGCGTGGCGTTGCAACGTGATTAAAACTTGTGAAAACGGATATTCTTTGTCGAATGCTTACGTTGCATCTTTTACTCGCGCGTGAGATTATAATTGCGAAAAATAATTTGATAAGTTATGAATATTTTAGGTTTTATGAAAAATTTGGTATTTAGAATATTCGAGAATTTATGCAAAAGGTAAGATGAGATTGTACTACATTACATTATTGTGCTCACACCATGGAGATAAGGCTTAAGCCAGTCTCTGTCGTTCAAAAGGAACAGAGGACGCAAAAACCTCGAAAACCTTTACGTAAAAAATTTCAACATCGGCATCAATGTTACTATTAGAAAGTAAGGCCTAAAAATCTATGGAGGCAAGTCTATTCGATAAGTCAGCAAAGTTTGCTTTTTCGAAGTTAAAAAAAAACAAACTCGATTCGTCGCAATAGCTTATATTTCCGGGCTCATAGCAATCCGATATAGGAAGTGGATGATGATATGAATTGACAGCTGACAGAACTAAATTAATAGTCTGAAGTTATTCCGAAAGACTGGAAGCTTCTGGAAAGAAAATATTTTATATTTTTATTAAGTGTGTTCTCAAAGTAACAGGATGTGACTAATTATTGGGGCGCAAAGTGACAGTCGGCGATCAAATGTGTACCTATATATGTAGACCGTAGAATGTAAAATCCTGCTTTTCTTTAAAATGATAAGTTAAAAGAAGCCGAAATGCGAACGAGAAAAACAATGTAAATATTAACATTTGTGGGTTGCAGCACACAGAAAGTCTTTTACTTAATTTATTTTACAAAATTAAGATAGATAAAACTATTTTTAATCTAAGATATATTCTCCGTCATTCAACTTTCTGACTTTCCCGATGGCATGAAGGTGTCGATGAATGGTCGAGTGACCAAATCTAAGCTTCTCCGCTAGCTCCTCAACAGTTACGATGTGGTTTTGTTCCATCAGGGTTTGCAGGACGTCCTCGTCAAGTCCACAGATCTTCCAGGATAAGGCTGATCTTGTAGACTGTAGTTTCCGGATCGGAATTTCTGGAACCACCTTTGGCATTGACTTACGTTTATTGTGTATTCTCCATACACTGCATTAATTGCATTTTCAGTCCATGGTTTCCTTTATTGAACTCATAAAGTAAACAATGCCGAATATGCTCTTTTGTTACTTCCACTTTTGCGTTAAAAAAATACCGTTAAAACTGCACTATACTCTTCAAAATTTGCATTAAGAATAAAGACAAGGTAAATTTACCTGTGCTTTTATAGCAAGTGATACTGGTAGTTTATTTCCTCCCCTCCGCCCTTTAGTTCATGCATTGGGAAAAACCGCAGTATTTATGGAATCGGCCAAAAATTTCTAAAGTTTGCATCCACCAAGTATCTCCATCTGGTATTCGAATAATGAATAAAATGATAATTTTCTGATGTGAGTTATGAGTTGAGAATTTTCCTTTCATTAAATTTGTAACAGCTTATCTGGGAAGTTATTCAAGTGAGGGAAAGTTCGCTGACTACTCTTTGCGAGCTTCTGTGGCATGCAAGTCAATCGCCACACTGATAATGATCAAATTGATTTGTGATCGAGACACAAAAATTTTATTACTACACCGGCTTTACCTATCTGCTATACTGCAAAAGTTACAAAACACCAAAATAACTAGAAACAAAAGTAAAGTGTACGAAGACACAACAAATCTGATTACCTAAAAAGTATATTTTATTTTCGACAATTAAATGTGCATCTTTCCAAGAGTCTTTTCCGTCAACTAATACTAAAACTAAGCAAACTACTTCTTCAAAATCGTATTAACGAAAAATCTTGCCCCTTATTTTCATTCGCCATTAAAATCTATTGTGTGTCTATGATAAATCGTTGTTTTTAGGGTTCCGTACCCAAAGGGTCAAAAACGGGACCCTATTACTAAGGCTCCGCTGTCCGTCCGTCCGACCGTCCGTCCGTCCGTCTGTCACCAGGCTGTATCTCATGAACCGTGATAGTTAGACAGTTGAAATTTTCACAGATGATGTATTTCTGTTGCCGCTATAACAACAAATACTAAAAAATAGAATAAAATAAATATTTAAGGGGGCTGCCATACAACAAACGTGATTTTTTTGCTCGTTTTTGCTCGATATTGATAACGGAAACATGTAGACGCTTGAAATATTCACAGAATATTTAGTTATATATTCACTTTAAAAACAAATAACTAAATTAAAATAAAATTAATATTTAAGGGGGGCTCCCATACAACAGACATGATTTTTTGCCGTTTTTATAGATAATGGTACGGAACCCTTCGTGCGCGAATTCGACTCCCACTTGGCCGGTTTTTTTAATAACATTCTTTACGTACATTTTGCAAACTCTGTATCTGTCACTAAATCTTTAATCTTCTTCCTAAACCTCTTTTCCTCGAATTTCACTCAGTATTAAAATTGCTATCTGATGATTTTTCAATACTATTTTAATTACAACTGTAGTATACATATATTAACTCTCGATTTACACGGTACTCGATTTAGGCGGCTTCGGTTTAACACAGGGCCCGATTATGAATTTCAATTCCATTACATCAATAATCGAACTTATGGCGGAATTCTGAGCTGAATAAGTTCAAAATTCCAAATAGAATTTTTACATTGATTCCGCCATAAGTTCGATCGTTGGTGCAATTAAATCGAATTACATGACCTGGCCTCAGATTTGTAGGCAAAAAACGCTTGGCATCTTATTAATTAGTTTTATACGCTGGCAGTTCTGATAATCATTGTCAAGCTGAGAGCTGCTAATTGTAAGATGTTATTTTATTTTATTGTATTGTATTTACTTGTTTTCTGTAATACTTGCTATCTTATATCATCCATGTTTGCTCCCTTTTAAGAATACTCTTTGGGTTTGACAAACAGTAGTACCATTATCTATAACTAAAATAGCGCGTCTATATGTGGGAGTCGGTATTAATTTTAGGATCTTTAAAGATCCAGATCTAAGAGCTATATAAAGGCCAGGAGCTTGTGTGTTTTATAGGCAAAAAAATTATCGGAATATTATTGGAATTAGTTTTATACGTTGGCAGTACCGATAACCATTGCTAAGTTGACAGCTGCTCATTGTAAGGCGTTAGTTTGTTATGCTGTAGGTAAGAAGTTGCGATATTTTGCTAACATAGGGCCACTTTCAAAAAACATTTCTGCCTTCTCGGTGGAACTATCGCAAAGAAGAAATTAGCAGCAGAGCCTTTGCTTCATTAAGATCTTAGCCATCTTCTTCGGAAGTCAAGGTACATTTACTGAGCGATTATTAGATCAATTGCCATATATAGCCGAGAAACTGGAAATTTACTACTATTAAACGAAGGATAAGTAAAGAATTAAATGTGATCTTGGCGCATTCCAATAATATAAAATCTTAGAAACTTAGACCGTACTTAAACTTAGCATTAAAATTAGTAGCTAAGCGTGTTTCGATATCGAATTGACTTGCGGATTTTTTATTTTATTTAATGTGATTTACATACTGTACAATTTACAAATAATACATATAATGTTCAATTAATTCACGTCATAAATATTTTCTGCATTTTCAGGAAATTAGGTTTAGATCTTGTTCCCCGATCAGGTCCTCTTGCTGTAAACCCTCACGACGTAGGAATTGTATCTTTACATCATGTACATGTAAATAGTGCTGAAAACGCCAAAGCTTCATCTGTAAGTTCTTTTTTAATTTTATTTTAGAGTTAATAAAAGTTTATTTTTTTATTACAGAGCCGTGGAACTTTGCGCCGTAAAACAACGAAAAAAATCCTCACTCATCATTTATATTTTTGCATGAGAGATTTTGGTCATCGTATTGGAGATGACGCAGAAGTTTATTTCTTTTTGTATGATGCTTATCCCACTAGGATGCGTGCATTATCAGAGCGATTTTTGGTTAAAATATCCAAGGATGGGTTTTCAAACTATGTAGAAAAATTACATAGCAACTGCACCGTTTTTGCTGATTTAGGTAAATATTTGTAAAACTTTTAAAATTGTTGTAGTGAGCTCTTCTTACGAGGGTTGCTATTTATGGATCCAGAACTGACAACAATGGTGTTGTTGGCGTCATATGACATATCTATAGTAAAGTCTAATATTTTTGAAGGTATACGTACTCAGAAGTATTGTTTACAGTGATTTGAAAACTTCATCATAGTCAAAAATGGAATTAACTCGTGAGAATCTTCGTGCAATAATTTACTGCGACTTTTGACCTGGATTATCTCAACAGCAACGCATCGATCAACTCATTGCGGCTTTTGGCGACAAGCACCATCTAAAACCACTGTATATCACTGATTTAGTGAATTTAATCGTGGCTGTCGTTTTCTCATGGATGAATTTAAAGAAGGTCGTTCAAAATAGGTTGTTGTGCTATAAAACATCGATGCTGTGCACTATTAATAATAATCATTATGTGACGTACTGTGAAATTGAGGCATCCCTGGGCATTAGTATGATAAGCATATGCAAAGTTTTACATGAACACTTAGTCGTCAAAAAGATTTGTTCGCGTTGGATTGCGCATAATTTGACAATCGCTCAAAAAAAGCTCGTGCCTCGTGCACCACAACCGGGGTGCGTCAAAAGCCGTGTATATGTGTGTGAACCCGAAAGGAAACAGTAGTCGACTTTATGGGTCCTCTAAGGTGAGCCAAAACCAACAAAAGCTGTTCATGCAAGAAGCACTTCGAAGCAAATGGTCGCCTGTTTTTTGTGATAAATGGACATGTGGCTACAATGCCACTAGAGGATCGTAGAAAGATCAATTTTGAATGGTACAACCAGCGACACAGGATCATTCTTCACCATGGCAGCTCCCCTTGTTATTCATCAGCCCGAACAACTCAATATTTAACCGATCAAAACATCGAATTGATGGGCCAGAGTGATCCCAACCTCCGAAGCGACAGTTTGTGTCCGCGCAATCCGGCCTCCCAGCTCCGCCGTCGTCGCCCTCGCCGTCCCCCGTCGTCGTTGTTTTTTATCCCCGTGTGATTTGAATATAGTGAAATTGGACTCCTTGGTTGCGCGTTTTTGTCTGTTCGGGTTTTTGGACCACATGGTGTTTTTGTTTGGGGAAGTTTGATACTCGTGTCATGGTCTACGTGTTTGGGGACAGAGTACAGGTCCAGCTGTATCCGTTATCGATTTTAAGTTGAAGATATCTATCTCTTCATGGAATGAGGAATTGTTGAATGCCAGATCACTGTAACCGTTCGAAAGATGCATATGGGGAAATTCAGATAGAACTGCCAAAGACCGCTGAAAACTCAGCGGCAAGGACAAATCTCATAATCGGAGATAAAGGATATAAACAAATAGAAAAATAAATGTAAGCGAAGATCATGCCAAATGCATGAAACTATGAAGCCAAAAGACAACGGTTTTCTATAGATAAGCCGGAATAACGGTTCGCAAAGAACCTTAAATGACAAGAACGTGGCGAAAAATGACAGAACTTGTACATTATTGAAGTGAAAAAAGGGCAAGACAGATTAAACCGCAAACATATCGTGTGAATAATTAAGTGAAATGTAAGTTTTGTTAATGGTCTGCCCGAAGGTTGGTGATACCCCGCGAGAACAATAAATGTGATGAAAGTGAACTTGCTGGTCGTACATAACCTATAACCCGAAGTGAAACTGCTGTGTTTATACGCAAACTTATTTTGGATATAATCAGCATACATGCGAAAATATGGACATTTTTTATATAACCCCTGGCGTTTAGTGGAAACACTTAGCCATTAACTCGGGCGTGGCTGTCTAGAGCCCCCTATGCGGGAAATTCGGAGCCACCCTAGACTACAAAAAAAAGAATTGATGGGCCATCCGCCGTTTAGTCTTGATTTGGCATCCAATGTCTTCTTTTTTTTCTACGTGGTCAACGATTTCTAGCATCAAAGATCGAAGCGGTTTTTACTTCAAAATGCATGTTTTAGAGATACCTCAATCAGAAATGAGAAAGTGTTATAAAAATTGGTTCAAACGTATGCACAAGTGTATCAATCATCGCGGAGGATACTTTGAAAAACAATAAAGCCATTTTCAATGATAAATATTTATTATTCCGGATACATAAATAGCAACCCTCGTACTTATATCTTTTAAAATAGTTTTAGTTTTTCATGGTTCCTGAGGAAATAAAATAAAACATGCTTTCTTGATATTTTACAGGTGGTGCTGAACTGGGAGAAGATTTATATTTAGTTGCAAATGTTATGCGAGTGGGTAAAATTATCCACTCCGAGTCTATAAAGAAGGGAGATAAAATGAACTCATACCTTACATATAGGAGACCCTACGGAGTAGGAGTATTGCCCTTGACAGAAATTTGTCAGTTTGATAACTCAGTGGAATCCGAAGAAAAAGAATACAGTTTTAAGGTAAGCAAAATAATATTTGTTTGGAGAACATTCTTTGTATCGTAATATTTATATAATAGATTTTTCAATGTGAGGAAAAAGATTTCCATCAATTACATGAACTTATCATTAAGAAAGCCAGCGGAAAGTTTTCGCCTCTAAATACAGGAGGTCAAAGCAATTATGGAATTGTGGTCTCATTAAAGCTTTTGCATGGAGGACTAGTTCAGGCAAAACAAGAGCAACCACTCTTGTTCCAAGGAACTACAATAACTCGAAAAATGGGTTTTCCTGATGTGATTATGCCAGGTGATGTTAGGAATGACTTGTTCATTACACTTGAAAGGGGAGAATTCGAACGAGGAGGAAAAAGCACTGCCAAAAATATAGAAGTAACAGTAACTATTTTGGATTCATCAGGGAAAGTTCTTCCAGAATGTTTGTGGGGTGCTTCAGGTATGGACCCTCAAAACAGTTATAAATCAATGATATTATATCATCAAAACTCGCCGTGCTGGAATGAAACACTAAGAATTAGTGTGCCAATTGATAAATTTTCTTCTGCCCACGTTCGGTTCGAATTCAGACATTGCTCTACACGCGATAAATCTGAACCAAAATTATTTGGGTTTAGTTTTGCTCGCCTAATGGAACCAAGCGGAGCTACTTTAGCAGACGGCCTTCATGAGCTTTATGTATACAAATGTGAAGATCCTGCGAAACTTTCTTCTGCACATTATCTCAAACTTCCCTATAAAGCCAAAGATATTCAAGCACAACAAGAAAATAGTACCCTTTTGCATAGAAGTTCAAAGGAATCCTTTACGATTAAATCATTATTGTGCTCAACTAAGCTAACACAAAATAGCGATCTGCTTTCCCTTTTACAGTGGAGAGCGCATCCAGAAAAAATTGAAGATTCTTTGAAAGGAGTCGTTCGACTTCGTGACGAGGAGCTTGTTAAATTTTTACAGGATGTTCTAGATGCTTTATTTGCTATGTTTTCTAACGAAGAAGGAAACAGCACTGATCACTCAGGCCTGGTATTTCATGTTTTAGTGAGCATATTCAGCCTACTTCAGAGCAGCAAATTTCAACATTTTAAGCCAGTAATGAATGCATATATAGAAAACCATTTTGCTGCAGCGTTGGTTTATAAAGGACTTATAACATCTGTTCAACACTTGGCTGTATTTATGACAAAGGCAGAGCACCCAGAACCATTTGAAAAGTGTTTCGGATCTTTGGAATATATATTCAAGTTGATCATTCAGTCGAGGAAATTGTTTGCTCGTGCGACTGGTGGACAATATGAAGATTCCTTCCGAAGGGATTTATATTCACTTTTTAGCTCTTTTAATAGCATGTTGGCTGTACCGTCAAATGACGTAATTCTACCTACCCAAGAAGCATTATTGCAATCCACTGGCGTAGTTCTGGAACAATTGAAGGATACACTTCCTGCTTCAGAACTTGGGGTTCTTGCTAGAAACATGTTGGATTCTATACCACGTGATGCCCAACCACGGCTAATTCAGGCTAAATTGCATGCTGTAAAGAATTTAGTATCTGGGCAACTTTTCCATGATGACGGTTAGTAAAAATTTCCTCGAAAGAGAGTTCACATATGAATAATATTTTTTTCAGAGTCGAGATCTGTAATTCTATCTGTGGCTTGTAAACATTTGAGAATACATTTAGCGCGCAGAGATGAGCTACGTTTGTGTGCTGAAATACTATCAGAAATTCTCTCACACCTTTACGAGTTGCATCAAAAACAGCAAGAAAAATTAACGAACACATTGCAACATGATCTGGATTCACTGTGCAAAAACATTTTGAACATACTTATGCAGACAATTATAATTATAATGGAAAGCTCTCCGATAATTCTCTCCTCATTAGTGGCTGTGTTATTAGGTTTACTTCAGCTTTTGGACGAAACGCATTACAAACATTTCTGGGATGAAATGAGTTCGACCGGCGAAACCAAAGAATTAAAGGAATTTCTTCATCGCAGTCTTTTAGTCTTTAAAGAATTGCTTACTCAAGACTGGCATGTATTTCCACCCGATTGGTTAGTAATGAAATTAGCTGCGAATGATGTTATGAGAAAAGCCCTTGAGGAATTCGCCAAACCGCTTGTATACAGATTTTTGGGACCTCAGTCTTTCGATTCACAGCTCTGGTGGTCTTATTTTAGTTTAGCAGTGACTTTTTTGACACAGCCCTGTTTACAACTGGAACAATATCACGAACAAAAACGTCGAAAAATATTACACTCTCATGGAGATATGCGCGTGTTGATGGGTTTTCAGATTTTAAGTATGTGGTCTCAGTTGGGAGAACATAAACTTCATTTCATTCCATCCATGGTTGGTCCTTTCTTGGAGGTGACACTTGTTCCTGAACCCGCATTAAGAAAAGCTACACTTTCAGTTTTTTATGATATGATGCAGTGTGAACAGGTAAGATTTTAAATATGGAGTTAAAGTGTGTAAATCATCTCTCCAAAAAGTATATTTCTTAAAATCCACTTTCAAATTTAATAGTTCTACTACATTCAAGCAAATGAAATTTAGGTATTGCAATGCTGTATTGCAAAGCTTTACACAACATCTTTTTGGCTAAGAAAGCTAAAGGTGTGGAAAAACATTTCAAGCGCGCATTTAGCTTTTAAAATGGTTCATACTATTTCCTAAATTTTTCTGACTATTTATTTTACACTTCATGGTTAATAAAGAAAATCTAACATTTCGCGTGGTTATTTTGCAGTTAATTTTGAATTTGATATTTTTGCTTTAATTGAGGTGGAAAGTTTTACATTCAATTACCTCGTAGCTATACACACTTGTTATCCATAATCTTTATAGCTTATTTGTTGCAATGTAATAATAAAAATATTTTCTCAGGCTGCTCGCGGATCCTTTAGGTTGGTGGAAAGTGAACTAATAGATAAGCTCGACTTGCTTATTAGTGAAAATAAGGGCGATGATGAATACAGAGAACTTTTTAGCACGATGTGAGTACATAAATAAAATTCTTCTAAATTTTCCATGTTGTTGTACATACATTAACGAATCATGTAAATATCTCCATTCACGCTGAACGCAATGTATCATACAGGGAGCATCTCAGTTTAGTGTAAGTTTATTGCTTAATTAGCACTTGCCTATATATATTTATGCACTCAATTTAACTCTGATGTATTCTTTAAGATTCGATAATATTTATAAATATTTTTAATATTTTTTAATATCTGAATTGAATAACATGAAAATATCTCCGATCGCCTTTGCGAATAAAAATTTTTTCATATGCCTTATTTCAATATTTACATAAAATATACATACACTTACAAATAAAAAACACTAATTTTATAGCGTATAATTTGTTGAAGTAAGGTCGGATGAGCATGATTACCGAATATGAGTTCCTTCAGCTTTTCTCATATGATTGATACAAGTTGTCTTTCTATAATAACATACTCATGTGTAGCGTTTTTCAAAGAATTGAAAAAAATTGTTGTA
>QYTT01076217.1:0-15863 GCA_006980735.1 Dasypogon diadema
TTTGTAATTAGATCACGGTTCGAGATTAAGAGAAAAGAAAATAGCATTTCTGAGCATTAGAACCAAAACAAATGCTTGAATCGCCGGTATTACTGCGAAAATAAAAGAAATTTTAAGTGGGCAAGTTGACTGAGGATTCATTGACTTCTTAGGAGCAAATAACATATGAAAAGATGGATTTATACAAGCGTTGGTACTTATAATTTCGTGCACGCACATTGATTTATATCGTCGTGAAAATTAAATCAAGGTGATAACATCTTTTCCATGTTGCAATGACAGCTCCAGACAAATCTTAACAGAGAAACGCGCTATTCATTGTTAATTTAAGTGGATAATTTGATAACAAATACTGGAGGGAAAAGCAGAAATATCATCCTACTTAAAAAAGATTATAGAGTACTTGTGAATTTTGCCTGAAAGTTGTTGCGATCGAAACAGCTGGAAGGAAAAGGAAAAGGCTGATCTGCAAACCTCTTATAAATCCATTAAAAGAGTTGTGTGTAGAAACGAAGTCAATGACAATAATAACTATCAAGAAATGCTCCAGAGAAGGTTCCTGATATCGATGGAATTACTTAGTTATTATCCTGAGGGATACATAAGATAATAGGAAACAATAACGAGATTTGAACTAAGTAATAAAAATCAAAGTCCACATAGTCATGTTCCGAAATTTCGTTGGATTTATTTGAGAACCAAATAGAATTCCATTTTTATTTAGCATATTCCACTATGAGCTCCACCATCAGCTCAATTGTCATGGATTGAGGCACCAAATATGGTTCCTAGAGTTCTCGCTTACGCAAACTGAACCAAAAATGTGAATAATAATATTCTAATTCATTCTAAATTCAACCCAAAAAAAGCAGTTTTAGTAAAGTACTAATTGAGTACTCTTCCTAGATAACCTATCCAAGCTATGATTCCAGAATCAACAACTTCTCTTTTTCTGTTAATTTAAAACTTTGGAAAATAAAAGTGATAAAAATTTAGGACAAGACAAGCCAACAACTAAAAAGGTTGTAATGATTTTACTGGCTTGTAATTACCATTGAGATTTCCACACACCTGTCGGATATCCATGCCACTCTAAAAGCTTTTTGCAATTACACGTACCATGAACCTCCCATAGGAATATCTAAAATTCACTTGTAAAAAATTTGGTGAAATTCCCAGTGAGAGAGGAGTACTACAAGTAGGGAAATTACATATACTTCGACTATATTCTCTACATTTTCTTGTTTAGTTGAAGTTCATGCTTACATTAAAATTTTCTTCTATAACATTTTCTGCAAATGACTTTTTACAAATGACAATTGCAACTTTTCTTTCCGATACCAGGGTAACCAAGCTCACTTTCGAGCAGTGTACCTAAAACTGACAACGTGAGAAGCAGTCCTCTTTAAAGTCTACCGTGGCCAACGTTAACGTTGATGTTGATTCCTGAGATTTGTTAATAGTAATCACAAAGCAACTGTTTAATGTCTACAATATTTTTAACATAAAAAGGAAAGTCAAGTAATTGTGTTCTTGTGCAGACTTCGCCACAATATCTCTGGAGCACCTGTTCTCAGGAAGAGTTTATGGATTGGAAGACCTGGTGAAACTCTTCTCTTTTGTTTTTATGGATCTGAGAAACATTAAACATCGCTGGTAACCAAGCTAGTTGAGACATAACTCTAAGAATCTAAGAATAATAAATCACAATATTAAGTGCCAGTAAATTATTAAAAATACAAAAAATTTTTAAATAGGTTGCATCCCATGATGTGCATAGTATGGCAAATCTGTTGAATCCACAAAACAACAACAACAACGACTAAGAAAAGTTCGTAGAAATCAATAAAAGTACTCTGCCTCAAGTGGTAACGTTTTTAGTTAAAGATCGTTTTGTTATTAAAATATTCTAATATTCATGAGCATGTTGAAATGATTTTCGATTTAATTAAAAAGATCATTAAAAATAATTTATGTAAGATGATAAGATAGTCAGGTGCAACTTATTCACGTGCGATAATTACTGCCATAATAGTGGGTAGTTTACATTAGCAAAGATTTCTGCCTGTCACAAATGTGTGCAAAATTTAACATGGGAACATGGACAATAGTGTTAAAAGTTTGCGATTTATTTAATCAAAACAGGCTTGCAAAACTTCAGATAGTTGATAGCATGTAAATGTTAAAAATAAATGGTGACAATTCAAATAATGATAAAAATATTTTTTAAAAAAAAAGTGGACACAAAACACAAAATGACAAACATCGAACGAAAACAATTAGCAAACGTCCAGCAGTAAACGAACGAACAAACGAACAATTCTCATTAGAAACTTTTTTTTTTTTGTATGGAAGTAAAACTAGAAAGAAAACGCAAAAGTATATCTAATTTGAAAGTTAACATTAAAAATTTATGTGAAAAATTAATTGAACAGTAAAAAATGCTTGGCAAGTAACAATGAACGTAAAATTTAGAAATAACAAGAAAAAAAACACAATACTCACCGATATCTTCAGACTTGTAGTTTTGTATCATTTCGGCTAACTCTAGATTTCCAGCAATGACGGCAACCTGAATAAAAAGTGAATAAAATTAATTTTTATTAAGACTTCTTGTAACAAGACAATAAAGAAGAATTGCAAGAGATTTTACTTTTTAAAACCGGTTTTGATTTTTAATTTATACTAAAATCAATCTTAGCCTTAGCCCCGTCTTATATGGCATCCAAATAAAATTCGACGAAAGCTTAGAACTTAGGAGTTTATGATTGAAATTTTTAATTTCTCATTTCTGCGACGTGGAAAAGTACTAAATTAAAAAAAATAGTCCGAATTATTTTTTCCTTTCTAATCAGCCTATCTTAGCCCCTCTCAGGCAATTTATTCCTACGCTGTAGACGGTATAAAATTCAGCTACAATTACACATATACAAACACATTCAAGCAGTCGTTGTGCAATACGATCTTTTCTAGAACCCCTCAAACCTCTTTTGAACTTTTTTAAATTTCTCGAAACACATCTTCACTTTACCAATATATCAGGATTTCGAAAAAAATATGGCAGTCATTTTTCTGCCACCATTTCTAGAAAGTTTAACGTTATTTTGGCTTTGATTGGATTGGAAAAAGATTACAGAAATAGTTAACTTTCAATGCCAAAGATCTTTTTAGAAAGAAACTTTTCAGAAATAAGTGGTAAAATGGCATATCCCGACAACGGAAGGAAAACTTCATATACTGAAATGCATCCTTCAAGAGATAACGCGTTCCTGTGAATGACACATGTAATTTTTTTTTTAATTCCAAAACGACCGAAATCGCCAGAAAACATAAAAAATAAATCCATTAGATTGAATAGACCATTCACTGTCCTTCTTAACATTTTTTCATCGACATGAAGTATAGCGAACGCAAACAGTTGATTGTTTCTACATTTTATAAAAAGCAGGCTAAGTGCAGAGTAAGTGAACCATAAATCTTGATTGCAAATAGAATATAACCTTAATCCACCACTAAAAGTAATAAATACACTCTTGAGACAATAGATAAAATTTTCTATTAAAAGATAACCAACACCCAGTAGTAAATAAATAAAAAGAAATTGGAGCCAACAAAGAATGTAGGAACTCCTTAAAAGATTGATATCATAAAAAAATTATAATAATTTCTTAGACTAGAGTTAAATTCTAAATAGTTCTGATAAATTTCTAATAAATACCTGATAGGGAGTTTGATTTGCATAATTAAGTGCACCTCTTTGGGCGCCTCGAAATAGAAGCATTCTAGCACAAGCTTCTTGGTTGTTAACAGCGCATACATGCAATGGTGTATTACCGGAAGCATTACGGCCATCCATGTCCGCACCATAAAACAATAAATGTTCCAAATGGTGGACAAGACCATGTCGGCATGCCTAGTATAATTATGTAATAATAACAACAAAAATAATAGAGTTAGAAAATAGAATTAGAAATGAAATCAATTTTAAGATTTATCTAAAAGATACAAATAAAAATTGCAAATATATATTTTTTTTAGAAAAATACACCTACACCGTAAAATTTAGATTTTTGAGTTTTTCAAGCGTAGCACAATAATTGCTCTTTTTTCTTTTTTTTGAAGTGTTTTGAGAGAATTATTCCGTTCAAATTGCAAAAATATGAGATCGATTTATTAAGATAGTGACTAATGTAGTTCTGCATATTGGCTGACTCTGGATGACCACTCTAATGTTCTTTAACACGTTGATTACGGCATAAAAGCTTTCGTGAGAAAATTCCGTATTAAAATGCCTTTGTCGTGAGAGAGCTTTTAAATGCCACTCACCGTTGACCAGCACGACAGTCAACATGTTAATTTACACCATTTGTTAATATTAGTGTGGTGAGTGAACAAAAGTAGGAAATCGAGTTGTTTGGGTCTGTTGAAATTTGATTGAAATTTGTTTGGGACTTGTTAAAATCTGTTTGAGAGCTATTAAAAGTTCTTTTAGAGCAGTTTGAGGCTGTTAAGAGCCGTTTGAGACTCGTTAAAAAGTGATTGAAAACTGTTTGAAAGTTGATTGAGTGGTTAGCCACCCAGGTGGATGGATGCTCTAAAATTGTGTACTCTTGATAATTAAATGAGCTGTTGATATCAAAACTGAGCTATGTTATTTTGGTGGGAATGTAATATAGTCCACTAATAACTTTAATAACAGTTTTCCCCTGAGAATACTTGCCACATGCGGCGGGGCAATTTTTCACTTCTCTGGTATCAAATAGTTACGCAGTTTGTTTATGCACTATTGAGAAAAAGCTCTCCCGTAATATTTTCTCCTATTCTTGATTTCTACTAGTTTATTTTACTCTTTATCGTACTTAAAATCGTCAAAAGAATTCCAAGATACGAATAATAAAAACAAATTATCTCTCCATAACTCCGTAAATATTGAAACTTGCTAACAATTCCAATGCGTCAGCAGAAAGAACCCTCACTCAGAAGCTCATCTACCCTTGTTCCTTGCCCACAAAACATTTTTAATTGTTCTGATAAGTGAAGAAGACTGTCGAAAATGTACGTGAGTGGGTGTATAACCCAAGCAGTCATTCAGATAGAATTAAGGCGCCAAATAACCGCGTTCTTTTAAGGCAATCGACGTCTGAAAAATACGTGAATTTTGCGATATTTAAACACTTTCGTTTGTGATGACACAAGAAAATAAACATCATGAAATTGAGAAGATAAACACAAAAGCTATTCCTATATCGACTTCTAGAAGGATAGGCGAGATTTATTTGACTTGCCTCGGTGGGAAATGCAAGTAGAGAAGGTATTTTTAAATTTGAGCAGGTTTCAGTATTTCTTTTGTTCTATGGTTTTCAAAAACAGGTGCTAATTTTTGATGATGTCAATTTGTGAATAAAATTTGTCTTATTTGGTTTACTTAATCAGAAACAGGTGGGTTGTCAAATATTTAGATTATTCATTTTTGTGCTTTGCTTGAAAACCTCTCACTCGATAGCTAAACTAAAGAAACTAAAAGAAGACTCAACGAAAAAGAACTGTGTTAGGCTTTACTGCATTTTGATACAATAATGATATTAGAAATATTAAAAAAATAAATAAAGGTGTAAACTTACCTGATGGACTTCTTGCCATCCTTGGTTATCTTGGGTCCCCAAGGCAGCGTGGTCATGTAATAGACTTTCACAAATTTTTGGATCTGTTTTTCGTGTCACTGACAAATAAAGCGGAGTAAGACCTCTTCCGTCCTTGTAATTAGGTGATGCTCCTAATTCCAGAAGAGTTCTGTAAATATACGAAAGGAACAAAATTTAATAAAGAAGTGATTCTTTAATTTTTCTTTGAAGTATAAAAAAGGCTGATCAGAATACCACAATCTCGCTCCTAACCAGATCAAGAAGAGGGTTCGAGAATCTGATGTTTACACTAGACAGGAAGAGTTTAGTGGTCATTCCCAGTGGTCCCTGTGGTTGATCTTGATAATTAAGATCATAATCCCTAATGTAGGGTCTGGCTCAAGGAATGAGGTTGAGGATTTAGACTTTACAGGAGTCAGCAAGGCAACCAGACTGACAGCGGCCCTCATTTCTTTCCGAAAGCGACATATAGAAATGGCACTCAAACAGAAGGGTTGTGGTCAAAGCATTCAACGGCATCCATTTTTTCTACAGTCGAAGTCTTTGCATTTTATTATATATTCCTTATACCTTGAGATCCAGCTTAATTTCTAAATAAGACTAATATTACTGATTCTACTACGTGGAGTCCTGTGAAAACCTTCTTTCAATGCAACTTTGATCATCTGACCGCCCCCTTCACTATAAAAATCTGAAAACATTAAAATTTAAACATCATCCATGGGTGCATCTACTACCTTCACGCGAGATGGAAAAATTGATTTAAATTGCTACACAGAGCAAAACCAACTGGTTTAGTGCTTCATGACAAATAAAACTTTTATAATATCTAAATTACTTTTACAACCACGCAATCCTATTTTTTTCTTTTTAAACAAATTTCTTGGTACGCTGCGCAGAACAAGTGTTGCAGTGTCATTATTAAGATCTTGTACAATCTTAGTAACGCGATTGAAGTTGAAATCGATTAAGTTTCATTCATTAATCAATGGAGTCGGTCGCCATTAGCCAGATACCAATCAGAAATGAGTTTTATTTTGAGTATATGCCCACACACGGAATTCAATTGATATTTAGAGTTGATTGCGTGAAGGACTATTACTGAATCTGAAGCATATGTTCGCCCCAGCAACGTTATTGATCATATGGTATCCGCGATTATTTTCAAAGCGAGACAAATTGCTTCATTGTAACAAATTGTATGCTATTTGTTAAATATTTTATATGAAGCAAATTTAGTAGCTCAATTAATCGATGGGTGGTGTAATTGGTTCGGTCTTGTTTGCAAATCACCAAATTTCATATTTTAATTTAGATAATTACAAAAAAAAAGTTCAAAACTCAGGGGTTATTAGTTGACGGAAAATTACAACCACCGCGCACTGATTACTTTTCATTAGTTATTTCTTGTCTGATAACTGCTTCTCAAGCAGTCAACTTAAAAAATGAAATGTCACGCTGTGGCCGTGACTTTTGTGATTTCATATTATTTTTTAGAGTATTTTATGTTTAATATTGGTATCTCTGGGCTGATTGCAAGTAACATTTAATATTGTAGATAAAAATGGTTTAAAATCAAATTTGGATTCTTTTTGCTATATACTAAACCACAACTGAGAAACATATAAGTTTACGTTTCGATATTGTACGAATCACTATTGAAAAATTGATGAAAATCCAAATTTTTAACAAAAACTCTTCTCATTTTGAATTCTACAACTAAAAGCAATTATCTACTTTATATTAGGTTAAATACAAAACTGAAAGCTTTTTATGAATTAGAAAAGTGTACTTAGTAATGAAGTGAAAAAATACAAAGAGAGGCTCGTGTTAAGATAGAGGAACTATAGTTTAGTTCACCGCAACAAGCCAAGAGATGATTTCTGAGCTACCCTCGGGAAGGTGGACGCAGTATATCAAGAACTCATTTCAAGGGATAGAAAATTGTATGCAGTATAATGGAAAATATTTTGTAAAATAATAAACGTACTTCCAAATATTTCTTCTGTATTGTGTAACTTTCAATATTACTACACTATTAATATTCTTTCAAAAAAGGCGCAATGTATTTCCTGACCGATAGGTCAGCTTCAATCAGGACATAAGAAACACAAATGGCAGAATCACATTTCTTGCATGATAACATGCAAACTCACGCTGTTACTAGCACCAGAAGTAGCCCATTTATAAATTTGAGGATGAACCAAAATTTGCATACTTGGTTGGGATCAGCGATGAAACATAATCTGGGCACACCCTTTACCGTGTACTTTTACAGTCGTAAATACTTACATAGCAGTTTTATTGCATAATACCAGATTGTTAAAATTTCGGACCATACCAATATCCGGAATATAAAAGATTTTCGCTCCACATGAGCACTTGCAATTCCTAAGTTCGTATTGTCTTTTTCAACGGCACCATTGATGCGCCCATGTTCTCATCAAAGGTTCACAAGAGAAAGTGCTTTTTGTTAATCACTTTAAGTTAAGGGGGCCCCATCTCTTAATCCACAATCCAAAACAGCACACACGACGGAACTCCAACTCCAATCACCTTTTTCAGTTTTATCTTCAGTCAATGGTATAAGAAATCATTTCTTTACACTCCGGCAATAACCGTTACACATAAATCTCAATCTGCGTTAGAAAGATATCCGTGAACAACAACTCATCCGAGTGAATAGTCGTGCAATTTCTAAAACTGGGCTGACCATTGATAGACAAGCCAAGTGGGCAATTTTACTAGGAAAACGTACATATTGCAAACGGTGCGAAGAGATGACCAGTGTTCGGTTAAGGTATTTTCGATGGTGAGTAGGAGTTGGTGATCGGACAATGTCATGCGTGAAATTTTTTCTTTGATCGGAGGGAAATGGTTCAGTGGGTATTAAATTTTCAAGATCGAACCGGTGCTGGCGCTGTTTATGCTTTGAGGCGTATAATTATGTGGCATACGCAGTAAATGTACAGAGGTTATGGAACTTCCCAAACTGGCTAAGGACGGATTACATTTGGATTTTTCCAAAAGAAAATTGAAATCGTAAAATAATAAGAAGCCTGAGATCAGATTTGCTTCAGTGATTTTTTCCTTAATACTGCGCTCATAAACACAGTTAATAAATAATAAAAACATACAAAGTTTATGTAAACCTATTTACTTACGTCACAGCTTCAAGAGAATCCCTTTCCACTGCCTTATGAAGAGCTGTTGCTCCATCCTTCGTCCTGTAATCGAGTATAGCACCCCCATTCACCAAGGCGATGAGTAGTTTATTTGGTTTTTTAGTTCCTGTTGCAACTGTGAGAGGCGTTTCACCACTTTCCGGACAATGAAAATTAGGGTCCAGCCCTTTTGCACACATTTTGGCAATTTTCTCAACATGCCCACCATTGATACATTCCAAAAATCGACGAAGATTGGCTCGAGTGTGTAATGCCTTAAGTTGTCGCTCGTCAAGATTAAGCATTTTGTAAACGCGACGTTTGTACTTCAGCTAAACGGGATAAGAATAAAAAGAAAAAGTTGAGGAAATTACTAAAAGTGTCTGGAAGTAAACCATTCTTGCCTCCAAATACCCAACGGGACCGTTGAAAGGATAGTCGCCCAGACGACGTTCCTCATCCAGGAATTTCCCAGCTTTTCCATTGGATGGCGGGCAGAATAGTCCGTAATTGAAGCTCTCCTTCAACTCCTGAAAAGACGTAAAATGAGCCGTTAAAATAGTTTCTCTTAGATTTTTTGCGATATAGGTATAACTATGCGAGACGAAGGAAGCAATCTTCCGCTTGGAGCCATTAATCACTTAATTTTCGACATAAATTGTTCTCCATTCCATTGGACCAGCGAGGAAGATCGATGGAAAGAAATTGGATTTTCGGTTTGTGAATTCTTAAGCAAGTACTCTTCCTCAATTTCACCTAGACGGGTGAGTTGGAGTGGTTACTATTTTAAACCTTTCACATGAAAACGATATGAGTGCTGGGAATGGGAATCCGTGACGTCTGCTGTAAAGTAAAGTGGTCTTCTTTCATTGTTCAGCTGATATGGGTTTCCATGAATGAGTCTTACTTGACCCATAAAAGTTTTTCTTTCGTTGCAGCAGTCCTGTAGAACCCCCCTTGACTTGAGAATGGATTGCTTGTGTAGAAAAATAGACTCCAGCCACGGATGGCATAGATCCAAGGATGGAAAAAAAAAAGTTTCTGCCTACGGATGCAGAGGGTTAAACGACTTTTTAAGAGGATGCAGATGGTGAGCACGTTTGTTTCTTACATGTAAGGAATACAAGAGACTGTTTGAGAAATTACAGGATTCTTTGCAGATTTCTACATTTCTGCTGGCAGATAGAAAATAGGTTTGCTTCTTTGGCATTTGGATCACCCGATCTGTTTTCGAATGTAACAAATGAATAAAATTGCCGATGTGGTGAAAGTGATTCTATTGAAACTGTTATGGTTGCAGCTGAATTCTTGCATGTGAGGAGGATTGCTTAGAATGGTTTCCTTTCATATTTTGCGGTGCATAGCAAAGCCAGTGAATAAATAGACCGAGTAAATAGGTCTATAACACCCATACTTTCAAAAGAAGCGCAAATTGAACCCATTGAACACAAACTGCAATTTGTCCTAAATAAAACTGTAGTACAGGAACGTAACCAAGCATCCAGCATTTTTATGTTCGGTGTTAATAAAAAGGAGGAACTTATTGACAAAGAATTCATGGAGGATAGCTTGGTATAAGAATTGCGGGATTTAAATGTTATAAGAAAAAAACTAAATACATAAGATTCCACAAAAGTATAAGGTTGGTCATTATGTAGAGATTCTACCCAAAAGGGAGTATACAAGCATATAACTTTCATTCCAATACCACAACCCAAAATTCATAAATTCCTAGAATTTTCACACCGAAGCGAAATCGCTACTCACCAGCTAATTTCCATTTTCACTAGCCAATTGTAATTTGCTCCACAAATTCCTCTCCTTAATTTGAATTAGGTATCACAATTTAGAAATTCCATCCTTTCCCTTCATAAACCTTTCCAATTTCCCTTTTCCCTAATATTGAAAATCTCTGGAGAGATTGCAAAAACTGCGGGTACCTTATGACACCCACGTAATGATTGTGAAAAGCAGGCAAATTCAGGCGACACTTTATGAGATGTAAATTTGTAATGAAATTAACGAACTAATTTCCTGCATGAGTTGATCAACTTTTCACTAATCCTAATTACAACGTAACGTTCTGGTTCTACGTCACCATGTGGGATTGTGTGGATGGGGCAAAAGTACTAGGTGTCTCCTAGTCTCCTAGCATTAAAGTAAATATTCAGCTATAAATGCAAAAGCATCTCACAGCAGTGATTTACCTCCGTCTTCTAATTAATGTCTCTGCCATGAATACTTAATTCTGGGCAACGTCTCCAGTACAACGCCTTAAAAGTCTCGGAACGACACGTTCACCAACAGGCCGATATCAAACATCGGTGATGCCAACAGGAAAGTCTGATCGGGACATTGTTATTAGCGGAATCCACACCCCGAACCTGTCATACATTATTAATGCCTAGGCGAAGGTAATTCACTTCACCATTGCGGACCCGTGAATTATAGTCAATGACACTGTGATGTCCCCAAAAGAACATGTGCTCACACCTTAAACATTTCAATGCAGATCAGAAAGACAATGACACCCTGTACCACTTAGGCAGGCAAATAAAAAAAAACAAAAAGTATCTTACCTGCCCCCAGGTGATAATTCTCATTCATAAGTTTATATGCGCACGCGGCTTGCCGGCTTGCTAGCAGAAAAATAACTTCAAGTTCCATGGAATTCTCTTTAAAATTTCGACAAGAAACATGTAAGATCTCCGCCCATCTCCTTTTACTCGGATAAATTCATTGCCCTGCTCCTGCTAATTAAACGGTTTCTTATAAAAAGCCCACCGTCGATTAGTCACTTTTTACTGGTGGTGAGCACACAAAAAAATTATCACGACAAGAAATCCATGCGCAAGTGACATTAACGAAACTTCAAAGTAAAGAAAAAGCTCAAAAATTTCTTGAGCGAAGGTTGATTTCTTTGCTGGCTGTAAAAGACTGTAAAAGAGTGGACGCGTAGGCAGGGGGTTTTTACAGCCAACGCAACGAGCTAATTAGTTCGCTGGAACTGACGGTCTATTTACACGGAAGCTTTTGCAGGTTGACACTGGTAACCGTTTTGCTGGACAATTGTTTTAATTTTTTCGAAATTAATTGATTGCGTGAGTTGTATAACTCGATTTTGTTTGACCCTGAGAAAGTAGTTCAAGACTTACATAATTGTTGGTCATGGATTGTGTCACTACCTTTTTGAGACTCAGTACTCCTGCAAATTCTTTAAAAGATTACTAAGGGATATTTTTCAAATCACTCGTTCTTGTGTTATTTTTGGGGAAGCAAGTGAATAAGTGAAATCTGAGATATCACAGTTCCGTGTAATATCTCATTTCAATGTCATTGGCCATACATAATTACAAAAAACCATTATAGACTTTAAAGTCTTCAAAATTTAGAAGCTGCACTACCAGGAGATATCATGTCCTCATTAGAGAGAAATTGACTAATTACCACATCAGTTCGGTAATGACTACATAAAATGTTTCGAAGATTACTCTATCAGTGATGTTGGAACATCTCTGTAGGATATTAAGTCATTAATGAGCAACATAATGAATAATTCCATCGAAGAAAAATAGAAGTCGCTTGCATCATTGACATGGTAATGCAAGGGGTAAGGTAACAGAAAGGCATAGAGAGGAAGGAAAGAGGATATTGGGAAATTTTAACCTAACAAATGTTACAAGTGAGGCGCAATTTTTGGCATGAAATTTTTACTGTGCAACATCTCAGTGGCTTCGCAAATACAATTCTTACCAGTAGAATTGCCTCAACCACTGGTACCCCCAGATAAATTGCCGTATTCTGTACAGGATTTTAACCCACGCCAACAGGGGAGAAAATCTGCCGCTCGGCCACCAGTCTTAATTAAACGTAACTGAAGTTACAGAGGCAAAATAGAAGAATACAATTACCCCACTCCCATCTCTCTGCACCAAATAGCTATGAAAATAGGTATTTCTATTTATTGAAAATGAAAAGCAAGCACGACACTGACTTCAGACCAGAAGCATGAGGCCTTAGGACTGAGATGAAAAATTTATATTATATCTTATTATATGTGGTCAAAAGGACTGCTGTTGCGTATCAAATTTTACATACTTCCAAGATCTTCCAATGTTAAAATTAGAAACTTTAAAAGACATTTAACATAACACCCACTAATTTACCCTAAAATAAAATTCTACTCCCTCTTGTTATTCAAAATTTAACAAAGGCGTGCATCCATTCATGCCGAACAGTACAACAACTCACTGTTTAACGAAATTTTCTACCTATTGAGGCCAAGGATACAATGGAGTATCAAACGAGGTCCCATTTATTACAATCGCAAACAAAAGAATTTATTTACATTTTACAAATTTAATCCAATTTTCCAAGTTCCGACGGCTTGAGCAACATGAATGGGAAAGTGGTCGTGTGGCAACACTTTGATTTGCCACCAAATACACTCTGTCAACAGCAGCAGCAACCAGCAACCCCTCTGGTTTGGTCTGGTAGAGGAAGGCCGAAAGTGGCAATGCTCTTTCAACCCTCCCTAGAAAGGCAGTCAAGCAAAAATAATTACTTAAGCACGTGCAATGACATCGGCCGAGGGTGAGGCTGGCCAATGGGTTTGAGGGTGTCATTAATTCAGCTGATGTTTATGAGAATGGATAGGTATCCTTCGCCCCCATTAATGCGCTTATATCAAAGGCTCCTCGCGAGAATATATCACTCTTCTGTCGGAATGTACAGCCTACGATGACTGTCTGAGAAGGAAGAATCGTTTCCAACTTTCTAGAGGGGTTAGTTGAACACTTTTTTTCGTGTCATGTATATAATCACTCAACGCACATATACACACCTTTTTGGGATTGTCGGGAATAATGCATGCTCCAGCGGCAAAAATTATATAAATTTCAAGGGTAGGACTCTTTTTCCACTTGTCATCATCGTGCAGCTCGAAGCATGTCCTGGCATTTTTGTTTACTTCAATCCCTTATGACATTCCTTCACCAGACTGAGACTATAGCCCACACCTTTACACTTTTCTGCAGAGGCTTCCCTATTCGGTCGGTACTATACATTTTGCATACATATCAACAGAAAATATGCTATTCACGACATTTTTAGCCGAGTTCATACTCTTCAAAGTGAATGAGTCAATTAGTGTTATTAAAGGGGGCGAGGGAGAAGAACAAACCCCTATGGCAATCCTCGTCTTCCTGGGGGAGTAGTTATATTGTTATTGTAAGGAATAGAAGACAACACGTTCCGACTGCCAAGAATCACGTGATTAAGAGTTGCTGTTTGGAAACTATTTTGCCTCATGAACGAGCCTAGTTTGGAACGAGTGGTCCCCAATATAATGAGGGACTTAACATAAATCTTACACACTTTTCCAAATTGTGTTTTATGCGAACCATAAATTGAATGTCAATAGCCAGTTTGGGTTGTTATCGATAGCATTGCATGGTATAATGACTTTCTGGTTAATGTCGATAATATATCAGGACAACATTTATAAGCGGATATAAAAGGTGGAATTTTGTTGTAGGTTACTGCGTAATCGAAAATTTCATGTAGATATATGTAAAAGGTAGGCAATGAATAACTTAAAAGCTTTGGCGTTGGTTAAGCAATTCCATTAGGTATGGACCGACCACTATGAGATTAAGGATCAGAATTAAGGTAGACATACTCTTCTTATTTAATTTTTACTATTACGATTTCTAGCAATTTCATTACGGTTTGTTTGGCTTAGGTTGTAAACCCCTGGTTTATGGTTGATCGCAATAATTGCGTTATAGGATTCGCTCAGATTGCCATTGAAATCAAGATGTATATTCTTAATTAAACATTAAAAACATTTTACTTTATCTGGTATTAATATTATGTTAGTGTTCTTGGTCCTTCGAGCGGGATAGGTAGGTAAGAAATATTAAAATAGAAACTTTTTGTTACTGTTGGCATGAAATCAATTGTACAAATATCGCAATTGTTTCATTTCCAAGGACAGTTCAGTTTGATTCATCCTTTTTATTATTCTGACTGTTGATTCTTCTCCTTTCGGTGTCAACAGTCAACCGCAATAGACAGATTTGTACCTCAGCGCAGCTTATATAAATACTTTTATTAAGATCGAGAAGTTTTTGTTAAATCAATGCCTCTGATGTCATATGTCCAATGTCTATGATCCAATAAGAGTAGAATCTATAGGTAAAGCAGCACTTAAAAATGCAGCGTTTAAGATGTTAAGTTAAGGGGAAAGATCAGACAAATACAGATTGCGTAACCACGCCGCAGATTCCTCCATGGTCTTAGAGCCACCTGTGATGCTTATGTTGTTAACGAATCTATAACATTCTATTGGTTTTGCGATCCTCACAACACGGAAGGTTGTTAAAAAAAAGTTTTAAAGACAAAATGTGCGCCGAAAGAAGATTGGCCTCCTGCTTTTCCAGATTTAAGTGCATTGGCTTACGCTACTTTGAGTTGACCAGTTCTTCGAAGGTGGTCATTCCAGATCTACACTATAAGAGTCTGTGATAGAGAACTACAAGCATTGCCTATCGCTCCGAGAAAGGATAACTGGTATGTAGCCTCCTTTATTTTTTCCAGTTACCGTGAACTATTATGGTATTGTCTGGCATCTACTATCTCAAAAAGGCCATATATATTTCCGCATTTTCCATTTGCAACAAATCCATTACTCTTACCGATTACAAAACCAACAAGTATTATGTCGCGTGTAATTATGTCCTATCGTAAATAAATCGTGGTATTATTGTCAAATGCAAATTTATGGTCCAAATTAAGCGAATCTATGCAACATTCACATGGGTAAGAGTCTACATTGTTTCCATCCAGTAGGTACGAACAGCCGTTGGCAGTCCTCAACTATTAAATCAAGCAGCGATCGATAAATTTCACTTCATCAGAGCTGTCGGATAATCAACATTCCGTCGTCAATTGAACAACAACAACAACAAAAAAATCTCAAATATTTTGCACCTATATAATATTTCGACTGCATAAGTGCAACACTGCTCTCTAGTTAATGTCTAGCCCAAAACTG
>QYTT01076221.1:0-23167 GCA_006980735.1 Dasypogon diadema
AAAAACTCCACCGTGGAACGTGCTAATAATTTAAACAAAACAGAATTTCCACAGAAAGCAAAAATATTAAACTTGATAATACGTCTGTTCCCAATTTTATGACTCGGACTGTTAGGATGTATATAAAAGGCGTTCTGTGGTGACGTACCTATATGTAGCGTTCCCATCGCTGTTGCACGCCTCTATCTGTTCTATCCAATTGCAGGAATAATGGCTCCATGCCTGCATTTCTATTGGATTCGACTGTTTATTTTGAACATATATATTTTCAGAGAAGTAAATAGCTATCGTTTCAACTTGCTATTGGATGACTCTGATAAAGGTGTGGCTAAGAAGAAGGAAGTTTTCATTTTTCTTGAATATTCATAAATTAAGCAGGGAATTAGGGTATAGAGAATAGAGATGCTGAAATGTTCATAAGGTCACTTCAGTTTAGTGTGAAATTGATAATTGAAGGGTGCAGTTGGATAGTGTGAGGTGACTTTGTTAGTGGCATATCTATTTTGTGAAAACTAGTGAAAAGTGAATAAGTTAGCACTATTTTCAGATGAATATGTCGGCATATTCTATGACTCATGATAAATGTGGACGAGTGTGCCATTCAGTGGATACCTATTATGAGCCTGCCAGTGGATACTATAGTTCACATATTTATCCAGCTGATTCTCAACAGTCTGAATGTAAGGAGAAAGGAAATGCTCTTTTATCTTATGTTACATTTTTCATTTTATAGGTGTACCTACGTGAATTAATTTATCATATTTCGCTCTTTTGATATTTCTTTATCAACGTCTGTAAATTCCTGGCATTTTAGCATTTTTGTATCTATCTATTTAATTAATAATTAAAATTTCGGAGGTTTATAGTTAATTATATTTGAAATTGCACAATTGATCTTAAAATTGCGAAATTCCGAGAACTGAGTGACATTTCAAACTTTTGAATCGGATAAAATTTAATAGTGTAACTTAATTTATAATACAAAGAAGAGAAGGTCAACATCATTTCATTTTACATCTCATATAATTACTGACACACGAATTTGGATATGTATAGAAATTTTTGAATACCTAGTTGGATTATCTTTATGTTTCCAATCTCTTTGGCATAGATTCTACCAACTTTTTAATATAATTCGGATCAATACTGATCCACTGTGCTTCTATACAGCATTACACAACATTGGAGTTCATTTTCGTTAGAAATATTATGTTTTAGGATTTTTTTTTATTGATATATGGTCTTAGCTTACCATTATGGAACTTTCCTGGAGACTGATGTAGAGTTTCAATTATTTTTGGGCAGTTACATATAAGCCAGTGTCTTCTTATAGAAGGTTTATGCTTTGGGTTATTATCTTGATGACAATAGAAGTTTCCAAGTATAGTATTTCTACATCTGTTGTGCTCTGCCTTATGTTATATTTCAAAATATTTAGGTACATAATTTTATCCATAATACTTTTAATAATATGCAGTAGTTTATGGTTGCATAGACATTAACAACACCTCCAGAGCTTGACAGGTTTTGGCATATACATTTTGGTAAATTCTAGACGTTTCCGTCGGATAGCGTCACTCAGAAGCCCTTACAGTATAGCTTTCGTATCAGGATTCTGTGAACTTTTTCGTCACTTAAGTCACAGAGTGTCGAATTTCCATGTGGGACTATGGTCTACAATGCCTCCCTCCGATCTTACGAGATCTCCAATCCGGGTTGTCACATTATTTTGGACTGGGGCTCTTGATAGTCTTGATTTAGCTGTCTATTGGAATGCTTCTCATGGCCTGTCGATTCTTTATAAGGAGAGTATATCTTTCACGAAAGGGATTGTAATAAAAATAGTGGAAATTACATTTTTAGGGGTTTTAAGCATATATTAACACTTTGCAGTCCGTCGACTGCGTGGTGCCGTCGTGTTTACTTCGACGTTCTTATTCAACGACGGCACTGTATCGTCGCGATAATAGAGAAAAAATTAACGTAACGATAAAAGTTTTGCGAATACGCTAGATTCAATAGTTTTTTAGACATCAACATTTATATAAGAAGAAGATAATCCAAATAAATCTGGCTAATTGTATATTATGCCTTCAAGCGAGCTCGAGTTAACCATGGACCGCGATGTGTTAAAAAAGGCAGTGAGATATTAATAGATCCAAGAAAAGTACGAAAATGTCTAGAGTTCTCTTTCTTAACTTGCATAGGAAATTATCATTATATTTTTCTTCATAGCAATATTCTTTTAGATTCAATTATGATGTTTTATATACATATTTTAGTCGAACGTTCTTATCTTTTAAATTTGGATGACGTCGATTCGGTTTTCTCTTTTGAAATGAATCCAATAATAAGTACATTTGCACAATGTTTGTATAATATCACTGTATTGAATGTACGTAATTTGGAAAATGTAAAAGTATAAAACCCGGAATGTACAAAATACTTCAGAGAAGATTCCTACACTTGTTCTGATGCTGTGAATATATAAAAATATACAATATTTCATATTGTACGACCAAAAAAAATTTAATAAACTTAATGGCAACAACTAAAATTCATCTAAGAATTTAAATAACGTGATAATTCCATTGATGTGTACTTTGGTTTGGTAAATATGAAAGGTTTACAAAAACGATCTTCTTTAATAATATCTACTGGGATAACATTTGCTTAGAGTGTCCTTGAAAAGATAAAAAAAAACGAAAAATAATATTCCTCCACAGTCATGGACAGATTACCTGAATTTTTGAGTAGATATTTTTCGCATTATGTCTAATAGTTCTGTCTTATTCTTATAATAATAACTTTTCAGCGCACTTTACACCTAAATATTGTCAATATCCCTTGTCAAGCAAGACTACTATATTTCTTTTCCTTCTCGAACTCATTTCGCCTAGAAAAATTACATAACATCGTTAGAGGTGATGACAAATGCACAGCAATTAGTAGTTTAGCAACCAGTACAACGTGTGTGACCTATTAGTGATTTACTATGTTGGTCAAGTGTTTTAAGTTGTTGGCTCCTATAATGACATAAACAGCGTAATAAATTACGCAACATTTTCAAAATCGTCAAACATTTTGAACATGTGGTCTCAAGTGTCGTGAGGATTACCATGTAATTCGACACTTTTAAAATGATTTCGGGCGCTCGTGCTTCTCGAGATTTTTAATGATTTTGTAAATATTCTGTCACAATTTTATGGTTACGGGTTACCTTTGAAGAGTAGAAAAGTAATTATTTTCTACTGATGCATTTAATTTTACCCATTACAAGAATAATTTACATAAATATCCCCATTAAAGTTAAAAGGAACGCCGGTGACGAAGCGTGCTGAGGCGCACGTCTACAGATTTTCTCCCCTGTTGACGTGGTTTCAAATCCTGCACAGGACCTGGCGATTTATATGGATACCAGTGGTTGACCGACAAGAATTGTACTTGCAAATCCACTGGGATATTGCACAGTAATAATTTCATGCCAAAAATTCTGACTCACTTGCAACATTTGTCAGGTGAAAATTTAAAAAAAAGAATTCTTGGAATCCTGCACGGAAAGGAACTAATTAAATTCTACGAAAAATTAAAATTATATGAAAAAAACAAACTCAGTCTCATCACAAAAAGTAATGGTATAATTAGTTTTTTAATTTGTCCGTCATAATATTAGGATCTAGTTAAATTGTTAATATTGGGCTCCAAGAGAGACTTGAGAACAGCTTCTATTGAATAAAAAGACCCAGGAGTGGATATTTTACCATTATAATTTCAATGAGCCTTTTAATGATCCAGTCTACTATATGTTTAGCCTAAATGAGTTTAAAGATGAGCTCGGTATTCCATACTTTGCCAAAGGCTTTTTCCTTATATTTTTGGGAATAGTGTTTAGTAGTGCTAAGAGGGCGTGATTTGTGGAGTGAAACGGAATTTATATTAGTCGGAGTAACATTTAATTCCGCCACAAATTGGATCCAATCTGTTTGCTGTGGATATGGACCTAAATTCAGAGACATCTTTAGCGCCACATTTTTTAACAATTAGAAATGTTTTATCCCACTTTCCAAAGATCGGGAAAACATTAATGGTTAAACAAAGTAGCTAGAAATTTATATCCACAGGTTCCAGTCATACAAATTATTCAATTACACAGGAAATTCAGGTGATAAGTAAGAGAAAAATTTTCTCCTACATCCAACACGACAGTGTATAGCCGTTTATAAGAATATCTTGTATTTTACAGTTCATTTACTTTGTCACGTTCTACACATAAAAAACTGTGAAGAATTAATCATACCTCTTATTTATAAACAAATTGCTGAGGTACGAACTAGTGCCATACTCCCGCCCTGCAAGCAGCTCAAATGAAGATCGTAAAGTGTGCCATAAACACTGAAACAATAACAAACAAGTGAACTTCCAGGTTATTTTAATCCTTCAGATTTGTCTGACTGCTCACTAGATTTCCACAGAAAATCTCGCTGTTCTTCCAAATTTATAAGGTTCACACGAGAAGTTACTTCTTCTATGTTTACATACATTCGCATGATGTATACAAATACCTGATCGAAATGAGTTATTTGCCTCTGGTGTGAAAGTAGCGTAGCATCTATTTAGCTTCGAGCCACTAACTGCTAAAAGAACTAGACATAGTTCGATCAATTAAAGGTTCCATTTTGATGACAAGCAGAGAATAAAAAAAATACTACATATATTCAATTTGTCTCTTATTTTTCCAAGTCATATCTCTGTGCGTAATCATGAGCGATTATTTTTTATCCATTGGGTGCAGATGTATCAAATTTTGGGGGCGTTTTGTAAATCAATAAGATTTGGAAGGGTTTCTCGAATTTCATTAATGACTCTTGAAGTGTTCGCATCTAACGAATTTTATCTATTTCACAGTAGGTAATGATGAGTGGGGTTCGTTATGCAGTCCAGAGTCCACAGGAAGGGATTGTTCCCCATCAAGTATGTCCTTTGTATCATCATCTCCATCATTTCATCAATACACACCGGTCTATTACACGCCACCTGACAAAGATGGTGAGTACTTTTCCAGCCGACAGTATTAAGTTTCTAGATACGAATTTGTTTCCTAAAATAGATCAATATTTCGATGATGGTTTCTATGCAGCGCCATCAACTAACATCATTTCTCCCCCCACAGTAGTGAGAATTGTAAAAAGAAGGAACACTGCTAATAAAAAAGAAAGGCGACGGACGCAAAGTATTAATACTGCGTTTTCGAGTCTTCGTAATAAAATTCCAAATGTCCCAGCAGACACAAAACTCTCAAAGGTTTGTGAAATACGCAGGCTACAGTGCCATCGAGAAGAATTTGAATTATGATTTTCTTTTTCACAGATAAAAACACTTAGATTAGCCACTTCATACATTTCGTATCTGACGAGGGTATTGGAAGGAGATCAAGATCCATCCAGTGGATTTCGGGCAGAGCTTATCCCGTCTTCTCGGAAGATTAACGCAGATCGTCGTGCAAATTTCAAAAATGAGATTCAAGTAAGTTTTATTTATGCGATATTCAAAGCGTATTTTTGGGTCATTATGTGATCTTTAATTTGGTAGCGGTTTGTTCATTTATTTTTATTTTATTTTGTGTTGGCAAGTTCACAACAGAAATAAAAAAACAATATGTGACGGATCCGGTAAAGTACAAAATTTCAAAACATTTTAAAGATTGAAAGCAGGGGCGAACGTTTTTGTTAAAAATAAAAAATGAATATTTTTATTTAAGAGGGCAAAAATCATGATGTAATTAACGCCTTTTCTAGAACTTTAAGGATTCCAGAATAGTAATTTGGTATATGTGTAAATTAGAATTTATCCAGAAACAAATTAGCATCCTCCTTTGTGGTTATAACAACGCATTAAACTATATTAAGCTATATTGATTAAGGCAATTGAGTGGCGGAAATATCGATGGGCGATGTGTACCATGGCACACGGGTCCTATACCTATACCATATTCATATATACCACATTCACGGGTCCTATACTATATTCAGAGGAAGAAAATCCCATGATTCCTTCTTAGCCAAATCTGTATGAATGTGGAACAGCCTACTATTTTCTGTGTTACCTTCAGACTATATATATAGCCTATAGGCTACAATTATTTTAGCAAGAATTTTCTCCCCTTTTCTCCCCTTCTTACTTCTCTTCCCTCCAAGACTGTGTTATAGCATCATAGGGCATCTGCTAAACTTTAGATCCACCTTCAAAAATGAAGTCAATACATCCTTATAAAACGTACAAAATTCGCCTGTCGCAGGAGTCCATTTTAAAAGCATTGTTTCTCTGGTGGGATAATATGGTATCACCCATAATTAACTCATAAAATCAAGCATTAAGTGACAAAGCGATTAACGCTCCCCTTCTCGGTTATCAATTTGATAATTATTGAAGGACCTGCAACCGCAATGCACACTTCTTGCATAACGCAATTACATAGAAATTGAATATATCCTCTTGCCACTTTACCCCCAGAACGAAAAGTAACGAGCCGTGAAGATTCTGCCACATTTTCTGCAACAGTACAACACCGAAACTTTTAACTGAATTAAAGTGTTTGCTTATAGTGCAATTATCGTTAATGACACGCACGAGAATAAGAGTTCTGATGGTGGTTTCCAGAATATCTCTTAAATTTCTCTAAATTATGTGGTGTCAGGAGAAGTTCTTAGCGAAGTGGAACGAAGATCTGCGCTAATTCAATTTGAGTACATATTTCATTCATTATTGGGATATTATAACCACAGAAATTAATTAGTGGATTAACCCATTAATCGCTGATATACCTCCTATCATATGTAATTGGTAAAAAATTCAAGGCACTTTCAGATAAGTGAAATTTACCACCAATTTCTCGTGAAACCTAAACAGAGGAACGACAGTATCAAAGAAGCATATAGTAAGCTTTTGCCGACTCATCGTCACTCAAAGTTTCACAAATAAATGCACTAAAACCAAGTGTGTTATTTCAATTAACTTGGTTTACGATCATATTCTGCGCAATGGTAGAGTTCTCTCAAGATCTAGCATATTGTTGGGTATGCCAACGGCTTATGGGCAGAAGTTCTTTTAATATCGTCGACTTGGTTTATAGAATAGATAACTGCGAGTGGGCAGAAAAAGAAGAATTCAAACCCTGCTCCTCTTAGAGCACAGTTATATACACTTTTGAAAGTCCCTTAAGAACCAGCAAATACTGCGCAGGGCATTCTGACCAAGGAGAAACAAAACAGTACTGGTTTTGCTTGATTTTCTACTCTCTGAAGCTTTCAAAATTGATTGGCAAGCTCAGTAGAGATTTGGATTTTTCACCATCTTCAATAAAATTGATAACTAATAACTGAGAGAACTGAACTGAGAATGGGCTCTCACCGCCGGCATTCCTATGTCTTTGTCTATACTCAGGTGTTTCTCAGGGAGTCAGGGTTCAATCCCTGGTCCACTTTGGTTTAGTTTGTATATCACGTTCAACCCGGCGCTTTTTACGGAGCAAGCTTTCTCATGTTGTATTTAGTTCATCATGTAATTTTCTTTTAAATTACACATGGCGGTCACTAGTGTCCGTGTGGGACAGCAGACTTCAGAGCAGCCAGATCAGGATTTTAAAATTCTGGGAAAAGACACACATAAAACTAAAAATAAAAGGTAAAAAACTGAGACCAATTGTAAAATGAAACAGATGACGATAAAGACTTCATTTATCGACGAAAAAAAAGATCGTTTCAAATATAAAAACAAAAAAGTTTTACAGTTCTCAGATAATAAAATAAAAAAATGGGAATATTTCGCATATGAACAACAACAAATGATGTTAAAAAGATGCGCAATGCACTTAGTGAAGGTGGTTTAAAAAATTTCGTAAAGGCCACATTTTATTAGGAGAGGAAAGTGGTCGTGATCGAGCGCTGCTACAATTCTTTTTAACTGAAAGCCATACTGGTCAGTGGGATGAGTGTAATCCTCCAGCATATGACAATACCCGGTGACGTTGCTGCACGAAACACGGTTGGAAGTTCTTGCTCTTCTTCCGTATTCCGCAAATAATGCTCCTTGTTCTGTTCCTTACAGAGCTTCCTTATCTGAAAAGCATTTGCCCTATATAAGTCCACCCTTCAGTTTAATTTTACGCACCCGAATTCTATCATTTACATAATCTCACCTTTACAATTAATTAATTGACATGTGAATATTTTTCTATAATTCCCCATCGCCTAAATCGACAAAATTATTGTGTTTTTGTTTCAAAAATTGGACACCCCACCCTCATTACATGAAGTGCTCTTGTGATTGCGACAACCCTTCGTTGCCTTTCAGTCTACAAGTGAGTATGGGAACCATTCGAAAGTAGTATACCTTCTCGATCAAGGGGCCAGAAATGCTTTTTCCTTATCGAAATGGTATTGCTGCAATTATTCAAAGATATTTGTACATTTTGTCGGCATCATAAGATCTTGGCCTCGTTTTAAGAAAGGCTTATAATGGGATTACATCAAATTTCAACTGTATCGAGCCATTCATTAAACGTTTTAAGTGCTCTCTCCCAGATAAAACGAAATGGAGGAAGACGTACTTATGAAATCCGTTTTGATCCCAATCCCAGGCTAAAATATCTTTTTGTGTTTGTTTAGATTTTAATGCATTTTGTTTTTCCGCTTTTTCCAGACTCTAGTCAGTGATGGCTTTGACATCAAAAAGTGCAAGGGTAGAACTGGATGGCCACAACATGTTTGGGCTTCCGAACTGAAGCAGGAGTAAAATTTGTAACTTTCACCTCACAGGAGTAAAAGTATTTCACACCTGTAACTGTAAGGACTATAATATAAGGAATAATGTATCCGAATGAGTATTTGCCATTGTTGTCAGGAATAAAACTTGATGGAAAAAGTGCTTTAGTTATTTATTATCGTTAAAATAAGATAATTTTGCGTGCGTGTGTAAAAGTACTCCCTCTCTTGCCTGAATGTACACCACCGGGGCATCGACGACGAGTTATTTTTGGAAAAGCACCTTACTCCAGAAATGAAACACATGGCCCATGGGTAAAGAACCTGCACAACTATTCGGAAATACTTATTTCCCCACTTGCTGCACAAAGCCATGTGTTTGAGTGACTTATTCGCATCACAAGCCTAACGCGGAATTTAATTAGTTAATGTGACACTAAAGACTAATTAATGGAACAATCACAATTAGAGATTTCTCTACGTAAATTTTGTCTTTATCACATTTTGAAATTTGTTGTTTAAAATAAATTATTGGAGTTAATTATTAGGAACACTTGGGTCGGTGCTTCATATTCATGAGGTGGCGGGTTCGTATCTCGTTGGCTTCTACTAATATTGGAGGTTTTTTTATTGACATTATAACAATTAACAATAATTATGTGATTCGTAAGAAAAAGATTTTTTCGGAGAGAAAAAAGAAGAAATCATAGTTTTGCATTTTTATATTAATTGATTCTTATTTTCATATTCTTGGATTATAATATTAAAAAATAGGAAATTCAATATTTCCTTGTTGTCTCCGTAAAACGTGTCGGATTTTACTGGCGTTACAATGCAAAAAGTATTTCAGAAATATTCAAGTGGAGTACTTCCCTCGTGCGTTGAACTACTTACAGAAGGATCAGATGCGAGGAGGTAAAATCTTCATCGCACTGGACAATAAAGCGGTGATCAGATGCATGAATCTGACGAAGATGAATTTATCTCCAGCGATGGAATGTGTACAAAAACTCAATGCCTTAGAAAATGAAGTAACAACTGGTTGAATAAAATGGAACAAAAGATTTGATGCCTTAGCAAAGCAGGGGTCACGTATGGAGTTAAAAGGTCCAGAACAATTTTCCGCCATTTGGGGGAGGCATGATGAAGGTCCTAATCGAGAAATGGGTCATAAAGGAACACTGAAATTCTAAGATTGATGCAACGCGGAAATTGCTAAGAAACCCGGTTTACCTAGGATAGTTCCTAGAAGAGCAAAGGATAACAAGGCACTTGGGTATGATCCAGCTAACGTGGGCAATTATTTCCTTTTTGAGCGCAATCTCAAAAATTTCCTGGTGCATAACCTTTACTAGATTGGAAGACTTCCTAGAAGAGAGCGAGTTATTGAACGAACCTCAGGCCGGTTTTCGCAGTGGATACTCTACCGTGCACCACAGGATGTAACATGTATTTGATTTTCGTTAATATATTTAAGATTACTGCGTATATCAAGCAAAATAATAGGCATTATCGAGTTTGGAATGTTGAGGAATAATCAAAATGGTTTCACAGGGTTTTGTAGCAAGCCTTATTTTATTTGACATATTCTTCAATGATATTGTAAGCTATTTGCCGGAAGATAAGAAAATTAATAGTAGTACATACCTTATACACAGACGACCTAGTTACGTTTGCGAAATCTCCGGAGATACTGCAAATTATGCTGAACAGATTGAAAGATTCTTCACCCTTATTCTTGAAATAGTCAGCAAAAATATGCCCGCCGCACGTTTAAACAAAGGCTTTAGCAGGAGCAGGTTTACAGTTAATATTGAGTTCTTTGAAAGAGGCAATCGGCAATGTATAGATTACAAAGACACAAATCGATATATTCTGAAATGGCATTAGTAAAAAGTTTAAAAATTGCATTTTATGGACATTTGAGATTTTTAAAAAATTTATTACATATAATACAATCTACTTTACACTGCTTAGATTATGCCACAATTCAACTCTTTCCTTTTCGGTATTACAGGACATCACACCTTGCAGAAAAACATTCAACAATCCATTGTCTTCACTATGTTTAAGGCATATTAAAGCATACTGCAAAATAAGAATATAGCTAACTAAGATTTGTTGATTTTAATACAATACCTTCACGAATATAGCGTAAAATCGGGTTGAATTCATAATCTCAACTGGCTTTGCGACACTTAATAATTTTGCTAAGTTCTTCCAATCTCTGCGCAGTAAACAAATTCGCGCCTGAGCGAGCAATCTAGGATATGCCCTCTTTCGCAATGCATGCCTTATTTCGTTTGTTGCATGCACTGGTATATGACAATTATAGTCATGAAGCGGCATATCAAATTTAGGTGATTTCAGTATTTCCAATGCGCGCTCAAATTTTGCTTTTGGGATATGACACTCAGGAATAACTACAGTTTATATAAGACAATCTGATTAATTAAAACATTATAGCAAAAAATAACATAATTACTGTATCTTTTCTTCTGAATTTTTACATTCTTAGAAGATTTATCATCGCCCAAGTTGATGTCGAGGTATATCTCGGTCCTTTTTTTTCCTTTTCTGCTTCGTTTATTAGTCTTTTCATGCTTTGCCATATTGATATCTGAAATGCAAATAATAACAAAAAGCTACGTGTAAATATAAACAACAATATACAAAAATCCAAATATCCGATATTTTCTGAGTTCAAAGTGAAAGGAACACTGTTGAGTTTATTTCATGTCATTTTAGTAGTTGCAGAACTTATTAATTTAATTATTGAAATAAATGAAATTCTAAAATCCAGTTGTATTTTGAAAAGCCCGAAACCTTAACTAAACGCACCGAGATCTACACTTACACGAATTAGATGTTTATGTAGGAAATAGAGTCGAATTAAATTGATCGCACAGGTTAATTCAAATGTTGGGTTTAATTCTGTAGTATATTTCTGAAGGAAACGCTTTCGATGTCTGCAGGCCTTATCAGTTGTGCGCGAAGCAGCCAGAATCGGCAATGTGCAACTGTCTCGCATTCACAAAGGATGTGCTCCGACGTTTCGTCCTCTTCGAGACATAGTCTACATACATCGGTGGTTACAATACCCATCCGATTAAAGTGCTTTCTAAGCTTGAAATGTCTAGTAAGAACTCTTACGATTCTTATTTAATTCTTTGGCAATTTTAATAGTTCCAAGGTAATTTTTTGGGGCGCACTCCACATACTCGTGCGTAGAGTGACCTTAATTATGAATAAAATATCGCGAATACTTCCTGAACAGAAATTAACGAATGTAATACAAACTACCACCCCTGTTATTGCATAAAATTATAAGTGCATATTTTCAAAAGTGTATCGGCTCCGTTTCTTTAAATTCAAACCGCTATTAAGAAAAACACTACAAAAATTCATATAGATTAAATCATAATTACAATGGTAATATATTCGTGATGATTATTGTTTGCCTCTGAGTATATTATGATTTCTCAACCACGTAAAATCTGTTTAGAAAACTGGTAAACGTACCTAATCACGATCTATACAAATTTGACGTTTAACATTTTAATGACAAGCTAATCGGTTAAAACGCAGCATTTTTTTTAGCTTAGATTAGGGCGAGTTCTGTGTGTGTATGCAGACTGTTTTCGTATCATTGAAAATGCCTCTAAAATTATATGAAATATTACTGCAGATGATATAAGCAATATTAAAAGTCTATGTAATCATTTATTCGAAAGCAACAAAGTTTTCCTGGATTTATTTGGAAACTTGACTGTACGTAAACAAGTATTTTGTGGGGTCATACTTGACGACTCTTATCTTTCTTTATAGCCGATATAGGATTGGCTTCTGACTAAATCGAGATTCAAAATACAGCTGCTGATATCTCACATTTGTACATGTGTTAAATATCTCCGCTGAGTTTGTAAAGTTTAAAAGGCGAAGTTGCTGTACCAGCATGACATTTCAGTGACAGCTTTTCGTTGCGTACGCCAGTGCTAGATCTAATTCAATCTCCCGGACTTCGTACGAACCGTTGCGAGCGAAGTCCACTTTGTGTTACGTTTTTTTTATCCAATTAGAAAGAATTAGTTTTGTGACATTTCTTTTAGAAATCTTTTAAATTTCCTCAGGTAGAAATGATAAACACAGGGTAAGTTCTGCCCGTAATGGGGTCACTGTCCTACTTTGCGCAGGAATTCCAAGATTACTAACAAAGTTCTTGATTATAAATAGGAAGTTGGCTGGAAGGACCCTTTTCATTACTGGTGCTTCAAGAGGGATAGGAAAGGCTATTGCTTTGAAAGCAGCTAAAGATGGAGCGAACATAGTTATTGCAGCTAAGACGGCTGAACCACACCCCAAGTTACCAGGAACAATATATACGGCAGCGGAAGAAAGTATGACTTATAGCTTTCAGTGATAGTCGATAACAAATTATATCCCTTAGTTGAAAAGGCTGGAGGTAAAGCATTGCCTTGCGTTGTGGATGTCAGAGACGAAAACCAGGTCAAAAATGCAATTAAACAAGCCGCTGAGAAGGTATGTGTTTCGTAATGCTTAAAGTTCTTCATCGAAAATGATATTTCAGTTTGGAGGAATAGATATTGTCGTCAACAATGCTAGTGCGATAGCCTTAACTCCGACTGCTAAGACTGATATGAAGCGATACGACCTTATGCATAATATTAATACCCGAGGAACGTTTCTTGTGTAAGTACCGAGTCCTTATGCTTCTCATTTATGACACTATTTACTTTCCAGATCCAAAGAAAGTCTTCCATACCTACAAAAAAGCAATCACGCCCACATTCTGAACTTATCTCCACCTCTAAATCTTGCCCCTCACTGGTTCAGCAATCATGTTGCTTACACCATGGCGAAATATGGCATGTCGATGTGCGTCTTAGGAATGGCGCATGAGTTTAAAGATTTGAATATTGCTGTAAATGCTCTTTGGCCCAGAACTGCTATTCACACAGCCGCAATGGATATGCTTGCGGGTGAAGAAAGTGCAAAGTTTTATCGAAAACCTGAGATAGTAGCCGATGCAGCGTATGCAATACTCTGTCGAGAACCTCCAACATGCACAGGCAATTTCTACATTGATGATGATGTTCTGCGTGAAAGTGGCGTTACGGATCTTGCTCAATATGCAGTTGATCCTTCGAATGCAGATAATTTAATGCCCGACTTTTTCTTAGACGTAAAGCCGGAAGATATTAAACTTAAAGCAGAACCAGCTGGAAAGGCACCATCGGGTAAAATACCTGTACTCTTCCAGCAAATCGAAGGTCTTCTCAACGAAGAACTGGTTAATAAGACAAAATCTGTTTACCAATTTAATGTGCTTGGAGAGGAGAAAGGCACCTGGTTCTTAGATTTAAAGAACGGTTCCGGGAAATGTGGTCACGGTGATCCACCGGTGCAGCCTGATGCCACATTCACAATGGATACGAATAATTTCTTCGATATGTTCTCAGGTTTGTATATTCTCATTTCCTGCGATTGAGGAGCAAACATGCAAAAGCTAACCCACTTTTATCAATTTGCGGAAAATGATCAAACATTTTTGTGTGAACTATAGATTTATCGGTTTTTGATTGAAACTGTTGACTTTCGACCTGATTTTGAATAAGCTCTGTCGAATTTTTGTCGAAACTGACTTCATAGATCGATCAAAATTGACCAAAAGTGGATTTACTGGCTTCTGGATGTTTGCTCGCAATTGTTGTACATATATTCTTCGTTCCATATTTATATGTAAGTATGGAAAATTGTGTTATATTGCGAGTGCAATTATTTGGTGAGGGTAAGTATAGGCTTTTAAGGGGCATTGCTGTGCTGTTTATTCTCCCTTACAAAGGTATTGATCATGGTGTACAATCTGACTAACTACTGTATTCTTAGATAATTAAAGTTTGCGAATTTTTGCAACTCATTTTTCTATCTCACGTATACAGTGATTTTAGGAATTTAGTTCTGTAATCATGATTTTAAGTCTTGAAAACAAGACTTTCGCTCCGGGAGTCTCAGTGCGCATTGTAAATCTTGCCTATAAACGCAGTAATTGATAAATTATTTTATGTTTCTATACAATAACTGAATTTAGTATAAAAATTCTTATCGACATTGAGCAGTGGAAGAGGTCGTATCCAATTTGATAATTACATTATTGACCTTTTAACAGGAAAATGTAACTGAAAACTGTACAGATTTATAAACAATCTTATACACTAAAATAAGTTGTTATTGATGCTTTTATACTTGCAAATAAAATAAATTTTCATAGTATAATATCGGAATATAATTATAAAAAAACATTTATTATTTCAGGGAAACTAAAACCAACGATGGCGTTCATGAGCGGAAAACTAAAGATCAGCGGAGATCTACAGAAAGCAATGAAATTAGAAAAACTTATGGGAGGACTGAGATCTAAGCTGTAAAATCGATATTCATTATTATGTAATTTTAATGTTAAAAATGGTAATAAAGATTTTCTCTATATTTTTATATTCAGTAATCATTTCTTTAATAATTATGAAGTTTAATACAAGAATGCTAGAAAGTTATGTATGAAGAAACAGAAGGTTTCCCTTTCGCTGAAATAAAGAATCATTCGATCACTCAAAGTGAAGTTGATGACCGTTAATGCGTCCATTTACTTGTCTGTTTCTGACACCTATGAAAGCAGTCTGAAAAATTTCAATAATTCAATTTCACGACGAAATTGTTACGGGTTTCTAGTTCACAACCCTTATCAGGAATTGAAGGCAAGGCCAACTCTCATGCCGTGCTGAAGAAGTTAGGATGGGGCTGAATTTTCGACTTGTGGAAAAACTCAAATTGCATGGGTTCCAACGATAATTTCGTGAATATATTATATTTTTAAAAAGAGTTATGGTGACAAAATCCTAAAATTTATATGGGCAGGATTTTGTTTTCCTACAAGATAATGCAACAATCTATAAGTAATAGAAAAAAGTTTGGTATTGGTATAACGAGAAAACCTTTTAAGGGAAATTTATGCAAATGACCGTCAATATAAAATCGCTGCTTGTTCGGTTTCCACAGTGCATAAAAACCTTATTAAATCTATGCCAGAGCGACACTACAGGACAATTTTATTTTATTTCTACTTCTTCCCTTTCTATCAAGCATTTACTTATATTGGTTTTATCTGGATTTCCGCAGAACTTGTGTTATTGTTTTTATCATTTTCATTTTTAAAAAGAAGACAGAAGATTTACTACATTTATGAAAGTATGTATATCTTTAATAATACTGTACAAATAAGTTTTGTTGATTTCATAAATTTTTACATCTGAAGCCTACAAAATGTAATACTGGTTTTATCGAAATAATCAAATGTAGATGTTTCAAAAACAACTTACATAAGAGGGGGATGCTCCGTCATCATGATTACAATATTTTCGCCATAAATTAATGTTTTAAAGTGTCCGCTTAATCGTATTCTCTCTTGGAGTTTAGCATACTGATTAGAATCCAATGGTGCTTGAAGTAAAACAAATTCCCTGATATGGCGGTCAATCACCTTTTCCAAAAAGCCATTTAACTGGAGGCAAATTAAAGGAATTGTGAAAGACGAAAGATGACTCTGAAAATATGAATTATGTATTTATAAATGAAATAATCGGTTGGAAAAATTGAAGATATTATTAAAATGTAATATTAGCAGATATGGATTTTAGAATTTCGAAAAACAAAAGCACAGAAACCGCATTATTTCAAGTAAATGTGGGTTAAAGTCTACCTGACTTGAGAATCATTTAAGATTTGATTGTTTGTAAACAAGTTATGCTCTCAGTTTTTTTGTGCGATGTACATGTATAGAAGCATACAAACGCAGTAGTTCATTTAGTGTTAAAATCTTATAAAAATAATAATAGAGAGTGTTCTAAAATTAACTAATTATACAAACGCATTTTAGGTTTTTTTAATATCGAATATATGTAACTCTTATCTATCCAAAAATGGGCACTTTACCTAGAGAGAATCGCAACTTAATTCCCTGGTAGTAGTATAACAAAGCTCAAATTTCAAACTATGTTATGACTAGAAGAGTCTCCTTAAAAGCTTCCATACTACAAAAATGTAGAAACATCAACAAATCTAAAGCGACTATCTGTGGGCTTTAGCCTCTTATCAAAAGGTCGCCTCAAATGAGAGGAATTAGTGTTGCATTTGGAGTCGATTCATTTATGTGCAACTTCATCGAAAATTATGAGTTGGGTCGGCTTTACTTGGTTCACTTTAATGGGCATATTCTGGATGTGTGATATGCAGCCAATAAATGACGCCAAATTACAGTGTCGGAAGTATGACTTTAATCTTAATTTTAATATTTCCGCAGAAAAACAAACTGTCGTTGTGTATAATTCGGCTTTGTGTAAACGGTGCCAGCAAAAACTGTTTTTGTAAATTACTTCTCTTAGTCTTTAGTGATGCTTTTAATTAATATCCATTCTTGTAGGTTCAAAGGATTGCAGCATCGATTTCAAATTGCTGGTTTCAATAATTTGCGATTTATAATGTTAACAACAGAGCTGAGTGGAAGCGCCCAGTTTGATGATCTAAGGAATAAAACCGGAAATGTAACATTGATCTCATTGCAGGACATCAATAACGACTTTTTTGTTCCTGGCAGTATATATGTATTTGATAAGTGCTCGCGCCTGACTTACGAGCTTGTACCACCTTTCAGTGAAATACAAAATCAAATTGTTAAAGCTGCAGTCCTTTCGACATGGTATGATTCGATATGTGGGAATTGTGAGGTAAATTCGAAAGAATTTTCGTGTATCAATTACTAATTTGCAAAGGTTTCAGCTTGATGTGGACGAGGGCAGATATTTTGAAGAAAATTATGATTTTGAGGAAGATCAGCAAACCTCAACGACTGAACTGAATGAGTTTCGTTTCGAAAATACGGAAATTGTAGATCCAAATGAAAGTTACATTGATGATGACGATATAGTCGTTAAAGAGGATGATTCCAACTTTATAGTTCCTCTCAAGGTTATAATTCCTGTGGAGCATATACATAAAAACGAAAGCAGCAACTCATATGTAAAATATAATTATTTGATATTTAACTCCAATGAAAGCTTTTTACACGATCATTTGCCAAACGATAATACAGAAATATTATTTGAATTTTCAAGCGAAGAAAACATGTCACCGGCAAATGAAACATCCTTTTCTGAATCTAATATTACAAAATATTTCACTAACGTTGATGGAGCCAATTTTACAATTAAGAGGACTTACCAGTATTCAAGTACAGGCAATGCATCAAATTTACTAGTGGAGGAAGTACAGCCCGTGAGTAATGCAGTTGCAATCATTCCTTCAACGAAAAAAGTTGCTGAGAATAGTTCAAAATTATTCGACACTTCCACGCTTTTAAGAGCACTTCATCCTTGGCTTTCATTTCGATTAGTAAACCGACATAACGCACAGCAACCTTAAACTTTATTTTAATTAACTGCAGTTCTTGTTTTCAAATTAAATTTCTTTAATTTTACGATGTTTTAGTATGTTTTTCCTTTTATGCAGTATTCCTTAAAAGATAAAGGAGCAGTGTTAAATTTTTTTAATTATATCTCTAACTATTCAAAAACAGATTGGATTGAGAAACCACAGGAAACTTTTTGCTTGACACTATGTACCACGTTGCAATAAAATCTGTTGTAACGTATGATCCGGAAATTAGGGCTTGCAAAAGGTAGGTTTAGAAGAGTTTAAACAAAGGTATCTGTGTTTTAGTCTATGGTAGGATTTAAGAGAAAATTATGAATACAGACAATGGACCACAGATCAGACAAACTTTCTGGAATTTCTCAGATAATTAATTTCATAAAATCCAGCAGATTTAGATGTTCTGGTCACATGAATTGAATTAGAGACGCTCAGGATATTCAAAGTTGTCTGACAATCTCTGTGCGCTATGATTTGACGACATGAAAGAAGAACTTCATACCTTGCATATCGTTAATTAGCGAGTGCAATCTCAAAATCGCAAGCTCAGTCTGTGCTATGATGGTGGTGATTTAATTTTTTCATGGCTTCCTTATTATAACCGGAAATAGTACATCAAATTTAAAAAAAATTATTTTGTTTGATTATTGTGTATATTATTCACATCTTGGATGTAGTGTAATTAAATCTAGTCAAAATCAATATCTGGCGGCAATGTGCCTTCTCGTCTGGCCTTCTCTACATTTTCAAAAAAGGAACTAAAATCCACGTATGGAGAAATCTTTCTGTTCTTATCGAATATATCATTTGGTTTCCTAAAATTAAATCAACATTAGAATTGTATCTTGTGTAGTTTCAAACTTATACTGGTCAAAAGAGGATGCAGTTGTTGTAGTATCAGTGTACTGGTTAGTGCTGTTATATAAAAGATTTGTATCGCTGTAGCTATTTTCCTCTAAAGTGGGCACTTGTTCCACATATGTATTAAAAGTCACCTATAAGAAATTAATTTTGTGGGAGATACAAAAATTCTTTTAGAATCCCTTAACAAACTTCTTAAAGAGTATTTAGAATTATATTAATAGCATAATTTCGATTTCACTTACCTTTAAGTTAATAATACTAGTTTTAGTAGTATTTAAATAACGTTAATGAATTTTACATACCTGATTAGGTTTTCTCATTTGCTGATTTTTTACAGGGGTGTTAAAATTACGCAAAATTAACGTAATGCCTTCGCGCCGTGCTGCTATATTGTCCAAACTTTGAAACATGTCTTGGTAAAAATTTAATATTTTGTTCACTACTGATTGGGAAATGTCTGTTAGATGAGTTTGAAATTCAAACTGAAAGTAAAACTCAACTGAAAAATTGTAATGTATGTAGAAATAATTTCTTTACTTCTTTTGCTGTAATTCTAACAACTTCCTTGTTTTCTTTAACAGTGTCACCTGCATAAATGTCCTGGAGTACTTTGCACATCCCACTGGACATAAGAAGTAAAAATCTGAAAAATAACAGTCAAGTTTTGAAGATCGCTGTTAATATAGAGTCAATTACTAGTACTTACTGAAACGAATCGTCAATTGGAATACCTCCTACAATTTCGGGTTGCGCTATTATAGGTTCCCCTTTCGCTTCAGCAAAGAATTCACAATTTTTATACCCTGCTTTTCCAATGTAATAACCCAGACATCTTGTGCTGTAAATCGGGACTAAAGCTTTTTCAGTTACTGTAAAATTCAACTACAAATCTAATAATTACATTGTCGAAGCTTTTGCACATCTAGTCCAATTTGCCGAAGACGCAATATTTCATCTTCATTGGATAAATTGTGATCTACTGAAAATTGTACAAATCTGGGAGCCTTATTTTCATCGTTTTTACACAGCAGAACTCTACAAGTTCCAACATTGCACACATAAAGTTTAGAATTATATATCAAACAAAGTGCGGCACTACTGCCTCTCGTTAGCTCAACATCAATGTTGCGTATTGTTTTTATATTCCTCTAAAATGCAGCACGTTAATTACTTTCATAATATCTTTCCAAAAATCTAGTACCTCGCGACTATTTGGTTTCTCTGTGATTTGACACTGTAACATAGCCCTTTCTGCTAAAAGGCCATCAACAGACTCTTGATAACATTTTTCTACAGCTATAAATGCTTGGCGAAGTACTTCCTTAACGTCTTCTTCTGAATTTTTTCCATTTAGTTGGCCAAGTAAAATTTCCGCAGCTATTCTTTGCATAGCAAGTTCTGAAATCGAAGAGCCATTGTGACCAGAGAAGATTGCATAAAGATAGCTAAACAAAAATAGACTTGATCAAAAAAGTTAAATTATAAAAAAACGATTATTACCAATTTTCATCAACTCTGCAAAAGAAATGTCGATCCCAAGATTGGTAAGGAGGAGAAACAACACTAGATCTGCAGAAGTTTTTAAGAATTATTCAGAAATACTACAGAGGTAACAAGAATGAAATTTAAAGATATCTTCTCTATAAATAAAAATCTTAGGTAAAATATAGTGTAATAAAAAAATTTGTCACTAGCAGCACATGCTCTTGTATACAGAGACATAAGAACAATGAAAACACCAGGATAATGCCTAATAAATGGACTGAACAATTTGCTATTTCATGTGGGGCCAGTTATCCTAGACATCGAATACTTATCGGATACGAGAGAGAATGTAATTCCATGACTTTTGGTTCTTAATTAGAAACTTTTATTTTTTTCAATTATTTTAATAAATATTCTAAAAGCTGTTGGTACGTTTTTCTGCGAAATAGTATGATTTTTTCCTGATTTTGGTGAGCTTGAAATTTTCTTTGAGGCAGCGTTGGTTCCAACGTTTTATTATACAATTTTTTTAAATCCATGACAACTAAATTTTGTATGCTTCTCAGTGCTTTGCAACGCTTCCATAGGTTAAACGGATGCACATTCATTTAAAGTTTTTTCAGATAATTTACAGTATAGGAAACTAAAAACCAATCCTCAAATATTCTTTCCGCCCCTTGGCCCTTACCTGTACAAGGAATTATCAGCACTACCAACACCAGTGAACATGCACTTTGGTAGGTCGTCCGTCCAGGATTTGGAGCATTCTTCTACAATTTCAGAGCGCATTTTTATTTATTTTCCAAAAATTAGAAATTACTTCAAGCTACCACTGTCAGAGTTTAAAACAGCTGATCGACATTGAAAAACAATGCTGAACGGTCCCTACTTAAAAATATTCATACAACACAGGAAAATAAAATGTTTAGATTTATTAAATTACATTTAGAACGGCACGAAATATATGTTTAAATCAATGTAAATTATGCTTAAATTTTAGATATTTCATGGTTTTAGTTGAAAATTACTGCCCATCGGGGGATTCTTGTTCTTGATATCTTGTTATGGACCTGACTGTACAGATGGATGTCATTTGAAGTGTCACAGTCACAGCGCTTTTTTCCCTTCAGCGTTCAGCCTGTTGGGATGGAAATTAGTCAAGTGGGAGTGAATAGTGCAAGTCGGACTGAGGTGTGGGTGGATAGTTTGTTACAGATTTATTAATTCTGATCTTTTTGGAATGGATTTTATTTGATTTAGCCGCGTCAGTACTTAATAAAACGTAAGTTTTGTCACAGTGTGTTAAAATTTGTCACTTTTAGTATTATGAATTTTCGCCTTTCTCACCAAAGATTAGTTTTACAAAGATTAGTTTTACAAAGAGTAGTATCGCACGTACTATAAATTACGAAAATAATTAAAACTGTCCTCAGTAATTGGCAATGAAGTAGCCGTATGTGATTCTGCTTGAATAGAACAGATTTCTTAATGAAAAATGTATTTGTGTGTTTGCTAGTGAGCACTACATTTGCTGGGAACTTCTTTGTCCCGTCGCATACACTCCATGCGTGTAATACATCAGTGATTTTGTGTATATTTTGTCTGGAAAATTGGCGCTGAGTCAAGAAATATTGTTGGTTGTAATGTAAATTTTGGTTATTCTTTGTGAAATAGGAAGAAATATTTTCGATAACAGTATTACCTCCAGGTAAGAAAAAAAATCAAGTTAGCAAGGGATGTAAGTAGATCTCCTAATAAATTTCCGGGAATATTTAGTTGAAACGTGTAAGTTAATAAAACAAAGTTCTTGAAAACGGAAATCTTGTTTCTGTGTTCGATCTGTGGCAGTGAGGCATTCACTTGGGAACGTTTTTTCATTGATAAGTTAAACAATGTCAAGTACATATCCATGAGATGTGGTACGCACGTTTTGCATTATCACGTTCTTTTTGCAGATATAGAAACTCCTTTGTAATTTACTTTTAAATTCGAACAATAGCTTTTCTAGTATTAAAACACGTCGCCCTACTTATTGGTATTAAAAATCCAATCTATCGAATCAAAAGATATTAAACATATTTCAAGTGCTGTTTATCCAACCGAAACGAACAGAAAATCTTATGAAGAGATTATACACCTGACGATACAATTACAATAGGTAATTTACTTCTAAATAAAATTGTCCTAATTCAACGAATATTCACGTTTTAATTAACCTACTGTTTCTAGCGTAAATGAAAGCGAACTTTTTAAGTCGTCGTGTGGTGCAATCTCTAGAGAGACTAGAGCGACCCTGCCTATTGTTTGCATGACGTGTTTGCACAAAACAGCAAGTAAGACTAAAGGCTCATTTACACTATGCTGGTTGACTAGGGCTAATAAATTGACACCGATATACTTCCCTAGTACAGTTTACATTAGCAGCTTGCAAATGGTATGAGTTAGTGAAACAGCTAAAACAGGTAGTACTAGTGGAAACAACATCAGAAATACTATTTACTAAGCATTGCTGTACTTTCTGGGGAGCATGATGCTAATACGCTATTTTATTAGCAATT
>QYTT01076222.1:0-19067 GCA_006980735.1 Dasypogon diadema
GAAGCCACACGAGCTGGAAAAATATGTGGCAGTTCGTATTAATCAAGATCGCATTAAATCAATAACATTCACAGATATGAAGCAAAAAGACTTATGCTATGTCAAGCATGGCTGCAGATTTTCATGCCGAGTACCACCCATTAGTTACCAGGCTCCCGAGGCCACATTACCTCATCTCGATCCAAACTATTTTTAGAATTTTTCTAATAATCTTGGAAATGTGAAGTTCTCTCCAACAAATCTTTTCATCGAATCTTTACATGCTCTGTTTCGCCTATAGTCAAGGATGCAAAAGGTAAATAAGATTCGCAGATGTAAACATAAGATATGGAAATAGAAGCCAGGTATTCCTTACATAATACAGCACTGCTGTATAATATTTGACTAGATTGGAATGGCCACACCACATGTTGTTCTTTGCTTATGATCGACAATTCTTACAATTCAGTCATTCGCCTTTAGCCCGGGTAATCAAATTTGGCTTCCCACGTGCGTGAGGTAATCAATGAATTCTTTCAAAAGTTTTGTTATTTTTTAACCCCAGTGAAAAAAAGAGTTCTGTTAAGCGCAGAAATGCAGGAATTTTCAATTATTCAAAATATGTCCGACAACTTCTGATGAGATTGGCAGATTTCGTAATGTTTCTAAGATTGTCGATGATCTTTTTTGTGCCTGCGAAGTCACGATTTTTCTAAAGCCAGCAGTTCCTAAAAGATTTTCTTAGCAAATAAATTGAATTTTTTTCTAGGTAAATCTCCAAAATTCCTTGCCAATGCTGTCAAAGATTTTCTTGCTTATAAAAGTAGTTTGGTATCGTATCGTGAGAATTGCAGCCTTCAGAATTACAATTACAATTTCGACTCTTTTTAAGTGTTTGTGGCGCTTCACTGCTAGTAAACATAATGACGTGTTGGAGATGATAATATGCGTAGAAAAGTTCTCTATCCTTTAGTGGATAGATAATCATTTTCATGATCCAATTTCTTTTCCTTCACTGTATAATAATTTTCAATCATTTTCTCATTATACGGTATGCATGAACTTAAACCTAAGTAAATCCTCCGGGATATGTTGCTTGGAGAAAGTAACATCTATCAACTATCTATAAAATCCATATCTATGAGGATACGGGGTTGTATTTTATTATGTATGCATAGAGTAGGGACAGAACTTACTTCTTAAGAATTAAAACATCAAAACTTTTATCACGAAATTGTTCTGCAATTATTTCAAGCCAAATATGCACTTAGTACGCTGATCCTTTTTATTGAACTTATACTACAAAACAGCAAAGTAGAATAAATTCATATAAAACACTTTAACTAAAATATATATAAAAAAAACAATGGAAAACATGCTACTATATATTTTCGGCATCACGTTTACAAGTATCATATATGCAAATTAAATTCAAAGGCTGTAAATATGAGTTCTGTGCAATAATCTTTGCTTGATATATCGCAACTTAGCAGTTTTCTTATATCTTCATAAGCCAAACTGGTTCAAGTGTATCGTAGAAACCTTTAAAGACTACAAAGCACTGGGAGGGGACGGAGTCTATCCTATGTTTCTGTCATAAATAAATTTAGATTGCATTTGAATTGAGTATTTGCAGAGTGTTAAACCTCGCATTCACTGAACCCCAAAGAGATCTATTGTGAATCTTCGCCTATCGAATTATCCCAAGTTTAAGCCCTTTAAAAAGCTTAGAATTTTCCTAGTGTTTGTGTTCCATATTTGCACAGTCGAGAAGAAAATCTCTTTATGGTGTACCAATCTTTTCCTCGAGACTGCTTTGCAGTTGCATAGCAGCTGTTCAAAGGATTCTAGGGCTTTTGAACAGAAACGACACATCTCTGTCTCGGTCTTGTCCATTTTCCTAAAGTGATACCTTAAACGGTAATGACCGGAGAAAAGCCTACAGTTATATATAGCTCTGGTTCATTAAGAAAAAGGAACTTGTTTTACTTTGCCATTCGAAATGTTAATAATCTTTTTCGCTTGACGCAGTCCTCGAGTTCCGTCCCACTAAAGGGAGTGCTGTGCCCTATCCCAGTCCAAACGATATCTTATTTTTTAGTACTTTATAGGGTAACCATTCATATTTATGATAATGCAGTAACATGGCATGAATTTTCCATGAAAATCTCTAAATTTCCGATAATCGTTTAGATGCTTTGATTCTGTAGAGAGAAAATACGGCTTTTTCAATTCCGTGCTTGTTTTTGGCGTTTCCTGGAGGTTATTTTTCGTTAGATTTAAAAAACGACTGCGCAGAGGTAATTCTGTCATTATATATATATATATATGTGTGTGTGTGGATGTGTGTGTGTGTGTGTAGAGAAATAAACTAAAGACGTTGCAATGTAATCATCATTCGAGAGATATTGAAGTAGACTGCTATCTTTGGACTCTTTTCATGCCTTTGGAAAGAGCCGTCTTAGCTGTTATGCGTCGGAGTGCTCCTAAACAATTTCTTAACCTCGACGTTTCATGTTATTTCGATCTGTTATTTATAGGTTATCTGTCCCTTAGTGTCCGTGCCTTTCTCATTCTCGTCAAAGCTGAGAAACGCATACTATGTGCTTTGCGGTCTCAGTATCCTCCAAGTACAGTCTTCGTAACTCATACATGTATCCCTGTTCTTTTGACGTGATATCCAAAGCTTCCGTGCGAATAATAAAAAAAGCAACATCTGAATATTTCTGCCTGCACGTTTAGAATTTTTCTTCTGATAGGCTCGCTCGACAGCCTAATTTCTTTATTAGCATGTAAGAAAAGGTGCCCACCAAATTTGGTATCCTTTTATGATCCATTTCTCTCTGCCCTCCTAGGTGTTTATATCTTGTCGTGGAGGGGTCCTTAAGGATCTTAGTGGAACCAGGGGACTGACGGTTAATGTATAGGTGCTTCAGAAAACTCTCGCTTTGGTCGCCCCACTCGATCGCTTAATTTCTTTCCCCACCGATAGGTAAGTTGTCATATTTTCCCATCTATCTTGGTCTTATTTTATGATCAACTTCTCGATTAGGGAATTTACCTCCATTCGACTCACGCATCTGACTCCTGCTTGTTTGTCCAGTGCAATAAGATTTTGAACTCTTCGCATCTGACCCTCACGTATCCAATACACGGACCAGAGCTAGCTATCTCTGTCTGGTAAACCGAGATGCATCTAACTAGGCATACACAGCAGGGCTGATTTGGACCTTTAGAGATGATTACCGCACCTATCTTGCCGTTCCTTATGGATCCGTCTGTCCCCTGTTCCTTCTATAGGAATGATCCGTCACGGAATCTTTTGAAATTTTTCGGTCGGTTGCTCTAACCCTTTTAGTACTATCCTTGAACATTTTGAGTACTTTGATCTCTTTTACGTGATCCTGGTGACGTCACTATCGAAGATCCCAACTTCCGCTCGCTGAAGTAACACTAAACCACAACACTCCCTCTCTAATCTATTCTGCAGGTTCTCCATTCAAGACAAATGGTCTTCCTCCAATTTTCGTGGAATTTTTCCCATTAACAACACATAATTTTTAGCGTCCTCTGTGAACATAATCCGTTATTAAGGATCTGTCCTCTAACAGCCTTAGCTGAAATTTGAACATTTTCAGTTTCAGTCAACTCTGCATGAAAATCAGATAAAGTTTTGCAGGGATTGTTTAACAAGACTGATAAAAGGTTACAATTTTGTGATAAAAAATATTTTTTGAACGATGTCATCAAATATTTTGTTCTGCAGTTAAAACTGCGCACTTTTTCTCAGAAATCAGCAATTAAATACGTTGAAAGGCCTACTTCTCTTACCTTCTCTACTTAGTTGTGACATTTTCATGAGAGAAAATCTTACATTAGCATACTTTTGAATTAAGAATTCAAAATACACACCGGAGTATGTTGTAGTGTAATTTAGTATTAAAATATTTGAGATGTTATAAATAAATATAATATCTCATGAGATCTTGAATTCACAAATCATATTAAAAAATAGAATGAATTGGATGGAGGCTCACTAAAAACTGCCAAATATTTAAGTTTGTTTTATTTATTTTTTCCTCCGGAATATAATAATAATCCAAATTCCTTACTTAAGTAATACAACTATAATTATATTAGTACAATATAAACAGTGTTGCTTATTTACAAATAGTAAAATATTTTATTTTCCTAATTTTACTATACAATAAATTAAAAATCATCACCGCAAGTACGAAATTTTCGTCACATTTAAGTCAAGTGTTAAAACTTTAGGGGTATTTTTATGTTAGTTATCTTTTCGTACTTATAGACACCAAACAAACAAAGTGTATGAAAAATATAAATTTCATTTCATCGAATGTTAAAGAATAGAATTTATCTTTTCTCTTCGAACACAAAAATTCAATATTTACATTTTTTCGCTAAAAACATCTCAACAAAATTTTGTGTGTTTTTCTTCAACTCTTGAAATTTATTTCCAGAATAGAAAATTTTAAAAACAAAACATACATTCAAATATCACTTACAGTTTCATATTATCTCCTCGTTAAAATCTGAATCATTTTAAATTTGCTGGTGTAAAAATACGCGTAAAGTATGAAAAAACGTATGTACACAGTTTTACTCAACGTGCAAAAGAAGCATTAACCAAACTTACTTACATGCCTTAAAACTATGGACGAATTTCTGGGATGGGACGTGCATAGTTTCTTAAAATTTAAATTTTTGTGCCTTCACCCAATTTTGCATGTCTTAGTGTGGTTGTTGAGGGATGAACAGTGCTTATAGAATACTTTAACAAAACATTGCAAAACAATAGTACTGTAATTAAGAGTGCATAGGTGCTTAGTAACAAAAAACTAATCAACTGCAATGAAAATTCTACACCAACAATATCTCATTAAAATTCTATCAAGAACATTTTACACTGGGCACTATCCTACATTTGATTCAAAGTTTCGTAAACTGTCATAAATTAAATATTAATTGCAGGTTAGAGTAAAATAAAAATTACGGTATTTAGCATACACAATCAACAAGATAAAAAAATAATGTTGCGCTGTAGCGCTTAGTTTCTACGCTAGTTTTTCTTTTGTTTTAAATTACAGTGCAATGCAAATATAAAATTAAGAAAATACAAATATTTTGAAAGATTTTTTGCCGCTGAATAGTTTAGTTTTTAAAATCGGCATATTATCAAAATCAACCAGGGTTCAGTTTTTTTATCTTGGATACAGTACGCTAATAGTGTACTTAAATCATGTGAAATTATTTTTACTTTTTCCTGGGTTTTACATAAAGTACGCGAATGCAGATTAGTCTTAATAGGTCCACCAATAATATTAAAATTGTCTCAGCAAATAAATGTATAAAGTATGGATTGCTTATGCTTGTAAAACTACAGAAAAATGAGAAAGTTTTTATAATAAGTACTATTTTTCTTTCCATTTGCATTTAGTCAGTAGATGAGCGTTAGCGACGTAGAAAATAGCCTACTAAAGCAAATATGAGCTCTTTCCAAAGATTCCTTTCCAGGATCTCCCATGTTTTCTGCCTACCAGCTTTAATCCTTTAGTATGCGGATTTTTCTTTCCTTTTCAACGGCGGATTTAATGAAGGAAAACAATTGTAATAATAAAAAACTGGTCAAAAGAAGGGTAGTTTTTTTGGACCAGACGGAGAATAGAAATCGAATAAAAGCAGAAATTGGTATCGGCTTCCCAGGAAAACATTGGAGTGGTAACAAATTAATAAAAAAAAATGATGTGTGCCTCATGATGTGAAACTTGTTTTGTGTATGTCAGCTCTTCGAGAAACAGGGGCGCAGCACTACCCTTCCAAGCGATAGGACGGCTCCTTATGTGACTTTTTTCACCAGGAAGTTTTTGCGTCCGACGCTCTTCTTATTTCCTTTTGTGCAAGTGAATAGAAAGTTTTTGAGTCGTGCACGAAACTGGTTTTCTTTCTCATTTTTGTTTGCAGATTTCTTTCTTGTCATTTTTGTTCTCAACCTTCTCGTTTTCAAGAAAGAGATGGCTCTCACCCCACTCAAATTCATGAAATAAGCACAAAGAAGAATTCGAAAAACTTCCTGTTCGAGTCTTGCTTCCTGCGGCTGACTGGAAGACAAAATTTGAGTCGCGGACTCAACCCCTGAAATTTTTATTAGATTTTTGGGAAATAACACAATTTTGAAAGTGTACGCAGATTTGTTCTACTGAATTTTCGTGACTTTTTTACTTCTGATTTTTTTTTATATATTTTTCATTTGCTCGAAGTATATTTTATTAGCATTTTCCAAAATCTAAATGTACAAAGAATGTATGGAGAATAAATTTCATTATAAAAAACAAACAATTAGCGTGAAATTATCTGAAATGTAGTTTCAGTTTACTCGGTGTAAAAAGACTTTTTCTGGCTAGTGTATAACTCATCAGACTGGGTTTGAAGAAGTTCGAATATAGCACCATTGAATCACTTGAAGATCAGCATAAGAAACAAAAAAAAAGAAATGAGAAAATTGCTTTGGTGAAATAAAAAGCCAAAAATACTGAAGTCAACAGAAATACCAGCTGTAGAGAGAAAACATTAAAATTCCTAATAGAAACTCATTACCATCGCACAAATATTTTTACAGATGTTAAGAAAGCATCATCTGAAATTAGAGACGATTATCGTACTTCCAAGAGAATTAGAAATCTCTCTAAGCACATCTACAAAAGAAGTGAAGTTAAAAACTGAGGTTTACTTGAGCCTTCCAGTTCACTTCTAAGGAGGACAAATTTACTCCAGTGACGGTTGGAGAATTTAATTTAAATATTAGTTGAAATTTTTAAGGGCAAATTATGAAGAGTCGACACGGCACTTATATTTAGAGTTGGAAAGAATTTGTAAGTCCTAAGTAATCATCCGTGCCACACCAAACCAGACGAATCTACTATAACAGTCTTGTACCATCTGGTCTTGAGAGTAGACAAGATGATAACAGAAAACAGATGCGTTAAATACTTTTTTTGTATATAGGCCTCGAAAAGATGTTATCATCTCTTCGAAGCAATAAAAAAGGTCAAGGGGCCTCGAAAACTGTATGCATGAAAACCATGCTCATCGACAAATTCCTGAAATTACTGATGCCTTCAATGAAGTCCAGGCAAATTCATGTATATCGATCGTGTCTCAGATCAGTTCGGTCTGCTTTCCAACTCGAAAAAGGCAGCTTTTTCTTATAACTTTTTTCTGCAAGGAATGATCATTGGGACAAAGTACTTATGATGGATCTATGAAGGAGGCTCCACTTCACCATTCAAATGGTTTTTGAAGATTAAGAAATCCTATTTTTGTTTTTATCTTACACATGTATCTACAAGCAATTCGATCTAGGCTAGCACTTAAAATATGTAACTCAATTGTAAAAAGAATGGCAACGATAATTTTTGTTAACATAACTTAATATATAATTGAACTGGAATTCAAATCTTTGCGTGTTTATAAGCACACAAAGCATGACTATATTTTTTATAGTGCCATTCATATTTTCTCCACGTTATATATCGCAATACTTTCCAAATGTCGAACAACAAAGATAAAAAAATTATTAAAGACTAAAAAACTATTAAACTTCTTGTTTTTTACAAGAATATTTTTATCTTTTTACTTCCTATTTAACATTGGCTCAAAATTAAAACAAATGAACAAAATAAAGGTAAAAATTTTCCCCAGACCTTTCTGATGTAATAGAAATCCACGCCCAAGTTCTTCTTTCCTTTACAAAACTGGTCAATTTCCATAGTCGTTAATTGCAATTGAACGCATATCGCCATTATGGTTTAAATTAAACTGAAGAATGTATTAGCGTTTTTATCTGCTGATACTTAATTTCCATCCAAATTAATTTAAAATAAATAAAGTGTAATTCCACATGATTCAAATACTCTGCAATTTAAAAGTATCGAAATAAATAAATGAGTAGGATAAAATGGAAGATCTTTTATATTACTACAATCTTTAACTAAGTTTATGTAGTTATTTAAAGTTGCCTGGGTAGTTTAAAAATTGATGTTTTATTTGCTATCAAAAACCAAACAAAATTACACAGGACATCATTGTGATGGCAAAAGAGTTTTTGTTTGTCCCACAGATAGGAATAATATGTGTACCGTTCCCTTTAAAAAATAACGAGTCAAGTCAGTTGGTACGAATTCAAACCAAAATCAATGCAAACCAGAACAGATGACCACAGATATCGTAGCAAATCCTTTGGATAATTATCAGGATTGTATTAAAAGTAGTATGCAAATATAAGAAATGGAATGGTAATACGAAAACATAATCGTGTTCAGGTAATTTGATCCTTCTGGTCCTTGGTGGTGGCGAGGTTGCTCCAGACAACAAATTTAACAAGTTGCCATAGCCAACATAAACCGAACTACTAAACTACCAGGCAACTGCTGAATGACCATTTTGAATATAAAGGAGAAATTATGCTCTTCTTTGGTATAAGGTTTATTTTCACAATTGAAATTAGATGCAGAATCAGCGAATAAAGTTCCAAAATTCTATGGTTCCACGAAGAAACAATTTAGCAAAAAGATCAACGAAGTCCACAAACTGCATAAAATCGGACGCGATTGATCCCAGCAAAGGACACGGTGATTTACTTGGGTATCAGTGGTTGAGGCACTGAGTTGTATTTGTGAAACCATTTGGGTTTTTCCATAGTAAAATTTCATACTAAAAATGTTGGATTAACTTATTACATTTGTCAGGTTAAAACAAAAAAACTGTGCTGTGTGCATCATAGACTTGTCTTGTGAGATTAGGCAATACCTTAAAAAATAGAGCATATATGGAGGAGTATTCTGCTTTCTTTTGATCCGATTCTAAACACTGGAAATGGAATCACTGAGGTATACTATACCATTCAATTATCTAACTCAGCTGCAAATATTAGAGGTTCTCATGACCGAAAATGTTTCCGCAGAAAAATGATGCTTTAAACTATTTAGGGTATGTGCTGAGAATACAAAAAAAAATACACGGTGAGCATAGCTATCAGGAAGCAACCGATCTAACTACAACAGAAGAAGAGCAGAATTTTTAGGTGCATTAACACGTTGAATTAGCATAAAAGCCTTCGTGAGAAAATTACGTGTTAAAATGCATTCGACCTGAGAGAGTTTTTAAATGGGGATTAGCGTTGGCTCCCATGGCGCTCAACGTGTTATAATATTTATTGTGAATGAAGATAAAATTCATTTCCGTCACTCTCTTGGGCATAACGCCACGCAAACTCATAGAAATTTATGATCTAAAATTGATCCAAAGATGGTATGCAAAATCCAGGTCAGGTTACATGAGGCTACAAGATGACTATCGCTCCGGAAGGCTTAATGAGCTTGATGACAATGTTTTAAGGACATTAGTGGATGCTGAATCATTATTGACCATTAGGGAGATCGAAAAACGGTTAGACGATAGCCATGCGGCAATCCAAAGCCATTTGAAGAAGTCAGATTTTGTCTATAAATTGTGTCGATGGATCCTCGGTGATTTAAGCAACAAAAATCTCACAGATCGAATTTCGGTTGCTTCCTTATTGCTTGCTGAAGACTTTGAATTTTTCTCATTAAAATGCACAGAAATGAATTGTGCCATGTCACATGAGTCAGATATTCCAAAAGGTCTGAAAGAGTTCAGACTGCGGAATTTAAACATGTAGTCTGAATTTTTCCTAATTGAATTGAAATCCCAAACACGTACAGATTCTCTTATCGCGCTCATCAGATGAGTCTGAACTTTTCAGTTGAACAAAAGGTGCGCGATGTTAAGAACCATAATATATTCTTCAAATGAGAGGAGGATATTCGAATCTGAAAGTTTTGGAGTCTGAATTTAGACTCATGTGACATCTGCTATAACCGAAACGGTGTTTTTTCCAACACAACATATGAAACTATATCCAAAATATCAACAACTGCGAAGAACCTCATATGGGGTGGTTTGATGATGTGAGGGTCGCCATAGCCAATGTTAATAATAGTCATAAAGAAAAGCAGTTCAACAATGAAGCCGGTATGACGATGTGGGCCTCAAAAATGATTTACCAAACACTGTACTATGTATACTAGACAGAAAAACATCGATGCGTGTTTACTGCCGAAGTGCAAAAAAATCTCGACAGATAGCTACCAACTACCCAGCTTATAGCTGTAACTTGCGGTACTAGTGCTGCCTTCTTCCTTGCCATAAGAACTCTCTTTCCACTAACTCATGACGGGGAAACGGAAAGCCATCTTCTGATAAGAACAGAAAAAGCTACACAACTTCCACGTGAATGTGGCGAATCTGGTAAAATAATGAAAATAATCCTTATATGAAATGAAAAAGCACAGGACCAAGGTTAGATATCTGTGGGACACGAAAACACATTTGGAGAAATCTATTTAATTGCATTATTAAAAAATATGGATTTGTTTGCAACTTTCTACAAAGTGTTATACGATTTATGATGGACGTATTTAGAGTATTAATTTAATAATTTTCGACGGACAAAATTAAAGTATTAACACCAAGATCTTTGTGGTGCTGAAGTAGCACCTACACCTACTGCCTCAACTTGGTACCCAATTGCATGGAAACATTTCTGGGAACAATTTAATCGGCAGATAATGCCATGAAGAGTCGTAAAAGGCAACTCTACCTTAATTAGCGCAGTGACGGTTTCGTGAAGCAATTGCGCATAATTTATTTGCGCAGTGCCCAAAGTTTGATGAAAGTGCAATTTTCCGGTGTGAATTTTGGGGCACAATGCGGCAACTTTGGGAAGATAAGCAAATCTCGGAAATTTTTCTTTTACAATTCAATGAGGTGTGTACATTTTGTTATCTATTCGAAAAACAGATTTTTAGTTTTATATAATCAACCATTTTACCAACTCTATTTGCAGGTTTTTCATTTCTGGTCATTTTGTGTTGTCTGCCTGTCTTAAAATTATAACAAATTACTACAAGAGTGAAAACGAAAATAAGGCAAAAACTTAAAAATATTAATTTGCTACAGTTTAGGATTATTGAGTAAGTAACTTTCTAGTATTCGACTAAAGACGCTATGTTGGTTGCCTGTTAAATTCCGACTAAAATTTAGTTATTCTTATGACATGACTAATTTGTTAATATCACCTTGAATGCTAAAAGTGGTGTTGCTCTAGGTTTGTTTCTACCTCGTCTGTATCAACCGAAATTATATGAAAATAGTACTACATTTACGTAAGTTAGTTTTATGCTATTCTAGCTCTAGCGTAATTTATAGGATTTTCGCTATGTTCCCCAGGGGAAACTGAAACACTCAAAATTGGAACAAAATTTAGTTTAAAATGCTTTAAACATAATTCCGTTAGTTCCTATTTAAACTCTTACTTTTTAAGCATTTTCGGTAGGTTTATTGTCAACCCAATAGCAACATTCTTTAATTGTGTCGTTTATAACAAATATTCGTAAATAGTTACGTTAGGCTTTCGATTCTTATCATTTTCTAACTTTGATTAGTCTCTTCGTTTAGTCACAGTGGTTTTGTTTAATTTTAATGCAATTTCTCTTTCACTTTCATATTTTATATCTGTTTCCGCTTTATTTGTTTAGAAATTAAAATCTGCAGTGTTTGGATTCGAATTTTTTAAAAGCTGACACTTCACCAGCTATTTCCAAGGAAAAAAAATTTGTCAATTTGGTTTTTGCAATCAGACTTCCACCAAGTGCCCTTTTTACCCGACTGTGCAAGCAAAGGGGGGTGGTTAGTCTTTTTAGGACGGTTGTACGTATGTCTGATTCTTTATTCCCTTCTACACCTTAAACGGCTTTTCCGATTTCGACAAAGGAGGTATCGTTAGATTCATTCGACTTAATGTTAGAAGTATCAATGGCTATATTAAATTAATAATAAATACCATATATGGTATTTTAGTGGATTTTAGGCACCACATTATTAACTAAAAGCTAACAACGAAAGAATTAAATTTTAAATAGTTTACACTTGACAACCATTAGACTTTTACTCAAGGAAATTGTTATAACGCCTATGACCAAGAAATCGTAGCTACTTATCAGGGTATTATATATAAGAGTTCAAATATCTGCCTGAAAATCGAGCATTCACTCTTTGCTTTGCTTACCCGGATAAGACTTGCCGAAGACTGTTTATTTAGATTTCATAGGACAGTGGCCATCAGATACAAATCTGGTAAAGAAAACGTGGCAGCTGTGAGTTGAAAAAACTATGAGCATAAAAAATTTCCAATTTTCGACATTGATGTAGATCTTTATTGCGAGATTTCTCCAATCAGAGTAAGGCAATACATCCCTGAACCAATTAGATAGGATGCTTTCAAACCTCTTCACAATCAGGCACATCATCTCAGAATACTCAGCTTTGACTTTCAGTGAATAAAGATGGCTTTCGTGCTAATCCCTCACCTGCTGACTTTATGACGTTCCTTACCGAACGTTGGCATTATTGTCACCAAAACTTTGGCGAATCCGACATAGTTACGCTTCACATCTTTAAGTCCTTCGATAGAGTCTGACACTCTGTCCTTATAGCCGAACTTACAGCGGTTGACCGTCCTGTTTTCACCTGGATTAAAAGTTTCCTTTCTGCCCCTCCATCCGTGCTACATTGTACGCTGTTATCTCTAACGCTCATAACATCAATGACGGAATGCCGCAAGACTCTGTATTATATATCTCCTACGTTCTTTCTACTTTTCATTGATGAATAATCAAATTCAATGACCTCTCAACCCTCACCTTCAATCCGATTCACAATTTTTTAGACGACAGTACCCTTATTTCGCGTATTCATTTGGATCATTTGCTGTGCTGATTCTCGTGAAAATGCCTCTGTTAATAATCGAGCACGCATGATTGGTTCGCTCAACGACGACATCATTAAAATGGAGCAGGGCTAATCATCGGGTTCAAAACCCAAAGCTGTCTGGGTTTTGAACAAAATAACTCCTAACTTCCTCCACCTCTCTTCGTTCATGGGGTGGGCATTACAAACTCTCGTAAATTGAACATCCATCTTAAACTCCTAAGTTCAGGTGTCCAACGATCTTAAATGGACAGATCATATCTTTGCCAGACTTGAATATAATTCACACATTTGGACAGGGACAGGACGTACTGTATTATCCGCATTGGACAAGGTATAAAAGAAAACATTTAAACTCATTGACAACGAGACGATTACCTGTAAAATCAATTCTCCGGAGCACGGACGTGGTTTCGCTTACCTTATGTTCTTTCATCACTACTTTAATGGACATTGTTCTAACGAAAATTACGCATGATACCCGCAGATCCGAGCTATCTTCACCCTATAATCCTCAAGACAAGACTTAACAAAATATTGGAATACCGTGAATCCTTTTTAAGCAAAATTGCGCGAATGTGGAACAAACTACTTATTTTCCCGCTGGCGACTATAGACCGTAGTTATTTAAGCAAAATTTGCATCTCCACTTAACTGCTCAATCCCAATAATTCTCCCCTCTCTCACTTTCCTCTGAGCTTTAGTTGCACCGTAAAAAAACTAACCACTCCAGACCATCGTTCTTTATGGATTTCGACTGTTGTCGTCAACGTCATAGTCAAATTTAGTTTGCTTTTTTTTGGTCAATATAATTTTGTACATACAAAATTTATCCCGATTGCTATTCACGTTGAATTGTAAATATACTCTTAAATTAAATCTGGTACATCCCCATTAAGCTTGACGCCCAATGGGACCGACCCCGACAATTGGCTCCGTCACCGACATAATTTTGCCTTCGCTCAATGGCACCGACACGACTAGTTTTGACAGCTAAATTTTTGACAATTTCTCTCCATGTCTGACATTATTTTTATATTGTGCTTGTTTTTATCAAACAAAAACCTTTTTTCCTCCATCCTTACGTTTTCCGCACACAATTTCCGAAATTCTTATGACTCTTCTTCTTTTTACACCACGGAACTGCCGAATTTAAGGTTACATCTCGGAACATTACTTGACCGACACCGACAACATTAGAATAGAATCTATTTTTGTCGTGTCGGTATCATTGGGCGTCACCAGTTGTCGTTCCATATATCCTATTTTGACGTTGGTTTGTCGGTGTCGATGTCGGTCCCATTGGGCGTCCAGCTTTAGAGAAAAACAAACTGAATTCCAATATTATAGCCTTGTTTGATAAAAATAAGAACGAATATAAATGGAATATTTTTAGCAAGGATGCAAATTTAAACAAAGAAGAAATTTATAGAAAACTGTTATCGCAGAAACTATTAGTACCTAACATCAGGTATTAATATATGCAAAACAAAGGCTGTTGGGATCCAATCAAAACTAAATATTCACGAGGTCTGCGAAAATGTTGTTAACTTTATAAAAATTGCATTAAAATTATTCTGTGTTTTTAATCTCAGAATTTGGCATCTACTTCTGTTTTTTTGTTTTAATTTCTAAGTTGACTACTTCTAGTTTCATATTTAATATTTACCAGTACATTATCACTATAGTAATCCTCGCTTGTCTATGCAGCAGATACCTACGGCTTGATTAAAATTACCTCACAGATGAAACTGAAATAAAAGTAAATTACCTATGAACGAAAGCATACCATCTCAATATACACGTAAAACAAGAATATTCTGTCCCTGAGGGTATGTTTCATGTTATTATTTTATAAAAATTTACAAATGATTCTATAAAATTTGTTGGCTCTGAGCTGTTGTCGCTCCTTTATTTGTGTGAATATGAAAACAGGGCGTAATCACTTGAATATGAAATTCTCTTTTTTTTTAGAAAAATAAAGGATATGTTATTAAAAAATATTTTATTTAAATTTCATTTTTCACGTACTGTAAATATATCGTTTAGTTTTCAATTTGCACAAACAAACAGTCCCCTCTAGATCGTCGGATTGAGAAAAAACAAAAGTGAAAATGCAGAAAAATACTAAAAAATATGCAACAATCATTTCTTCTTAATATTCGATGTTGTGTAGTTTTGTATCTCTTTTGCATTCTCCTCTTATCTACAGCTATACGTATTCCTTAGAACTTCAGTGCTGTGTATCTACAAGTTGTGTAAAAAATTTTCTACGATTTTTTCTATAACTAAAGTCTATCTCTATGTTTATGGCTGGGAAATTATCTCATCTCTGTTTTTTTTTTCTAAGTGGCGGTAATTTGAGAAAAGCGATTTGATAGTTGTGAAATTTCCAACAAAATCTTGAAAGATTTTTTCTAGTGTTCACCGATTACATTGACACGCACCTTTTCATTTAATTGTGCGTGAGATTTAATCGAAACACACACCTCTTCCTTAAAAATGTCTGCAAATGCATCTTATCCACACACGCACACACACACCAGATAATTACAAAAACAACTCGACCTCAATTAATGGAGGTAATTGCGTTTCAATGGAAAATTGCAAAATCATGAAATAGAATGGATAGAAGATGAGCAGCATTTGAGAGGCTTCACTGACCTTCATTAACGACCCAAGGGCCAAGGGTGCAAAAAATGAATGAAAATTACAATGCAAAAATTATGTTGTGTCTGGCCAAAATGAAAAATGCAAAATAATATGATTCTGACATTTGAAATTAACACCTTACATGGCAATTTAAAGGTGTGTGAAGAAAGGAAATAAATTTAGTAAAAATAACTCGTAAATTTCAGTAGAATGGGCGGTTCTCTGCAAGCGATTGACTGTAAAGAGGAACATGTAGGTGCTCCTATCTATTTTAATAAGTTAGGGCTGTGGAATAATTTCTTGTAGTGATGTTCAAAGTAAACTGGATAAACGTAGCTTACTAGTATTAAAAGTAGTAAGCTGTAGACTCGTCACACATTAGAGCTATGCTGTGCAACGTTTTTGGTGCCAGTCCATCTCGCATAGCTTAGCGGCAGTGTGTGCATAGCGCATCCAACATAGCACAGTTCCAGTAAAGAAGAAATAATAACAGTTCAGTGTTTCAGTAATAAATTGATGAACTAATTGAAGCCATCTTCATAGTTCACATAACACACCTCGCTTATAGTTCATTGTCGTGTCGTTTTCGTTGGATCAAGAATTCAGGAGGGCCTTCAAGTCGGCACGTTAGGTTCACGTTCGTCGTTCAATAACACCTCTTGTAAAAGAAATGGACCGGAAAAAAATTTGCATATAAACACGGAATACTGAAAGCGACGCATGTGAATCCACAAGAATTTCTAGGAAAATCCGTTTCTTTTGCAAGTATTGCCTCATTTGTTTAATTTGTCCGATTATTTGTTTGACTTGCAAATTGAATTTTGTTTTTTATTTTCTTTGATTTTTTTCATATGATTTTGAGAATGTACAATTATTAAATATATTTTCAAAATATGAGAAAAAAGAAGAAAAATGAGCTATATATCAACAAAATCGTGTTATTCATTCTCCATATATCTTGTGTTTTACTAAAGTGTTAACCTTGTCCGATTATTCATTTGGCCCACTGTATATAACGAGCACAAGCACTGTATGCAACATTAAATTTCATTTTGTTCCTTACATCCAAAGCAGAGAAAACAATGCAACTATGAGTGATGGTAGGCAGCAAAAGTGTCTTAACTAAGTGTTCTCGAATATTGCGTGGCGTGAAACTCACAAAGTTCCAGAATCTTCTACTATAAATCTTGCCCACAATATATCCAATATGATCAGGGTCCGATTAAAAATAATACTTAGGTTCTTTAATGAATCAACATATGATACGGAATTGCCGTCCAATTGAACAAGCGAAATGCTACTGACATCGAACGAACGGGTTGAGATGAAAGTCCCCTTGGATTTAACTGGATTAAGTTTGAGAAAATTATCACGAGCCCATGCAACTATACGGTTTAGATCTTCATTCATTCTTCGGATATGTTCAAATTTGGAGGAGGAGAGCAATTGTACATCATCAGCATACATTTGAGTAGATGAATATCTGGGTATATCCTTTAAGTCATTAATATACAGGCAAAAAAATAGAGGACCAAGTATTAAACCCTGCGGCACACCCGGAACTAATTGCAGGTAATGGATTAGGCCTGGACATCTAAGTATTTAACTGTGGTATTACGATAGAATTTTGAAGAAAGTTTATGGCAGATTTTTAAAACTTATAGAAGTTAAATGTTCCACTGCAAAAGGAATTTTTACTGCCATTTGTTTTTGATAGTAAAAACATACCAATGGAGAACATAAGGCATTTAAGTGAAATAATTCCAGACGTTTATGCTTTTGGATGCTTAATGCATTCATTGCCCATGTGTGCTTTCAAGGCCTCTAGGCCTCTAAACATTTGCTTTCAAATGTGGAAGCAAAGACAGTATACTTATGAAAACGTTTTAAGGAGACATCCGTTGTAAAAAAAACCGCAAGAGAAGCGGACGTCCACGAATTTGTATACACAAAGCAACGCATTGAGAGAGCAGCTTCAAATGAAAAAGGCCGTTCTATAAGAAAACTCGCTGCAAAATTAGGAATCGGTAAGTCTTCAGCACATTATTTAATACTTACGAAAGATTTTGGTACAAAGCATAGACATATAAAAATGCTGCACCGCGCAATGCCCTGTCTCACATGGGCACACTTTTTCTGCTCTTTTTCTTACCAAATCCTTCTTAGACGAAACGAGAGACAACTACTTGCAATACAGCTGACACCGAGGAAGTGCCACTGGAATCATCCTTCGACGGAAAGAGACGACCTGAGAAAAGTGATCCCATTTTGCTAACAAGCATAGTATTACGACGCGCGGTCCATTTCTTTATGTTGGTGGTACAAAAGCTTACAAAAAGCATAAAGTTCATGAAGTTAAGCTAGAGATGACTTTGCTTTTTTTGATGAAAAACTGTTCATTTTGGAGCAATCACACAATGCGCAACATGACCGTGTGTGGTCAGAAAGAGTCAATATTCCCGAACATGAGCTTTATGTGCCCAAATGCCAAAATGCATCCTTAATTATGGCTTGGGGAGGTTTCTGCAAAAGAGGCAAGCTCCACCTTGTTTTTATTGAAAAAAAAAGCCAAGGCCAACGCTCAATATTACAAGGATGGAGTTCTTCAAAGAGTTGTACTTCCAAACTGCCGAAAACTATTTGGAGGCAATTACTACTGCTTCCAGCAGGACGGGGCATCTTCGCATACTGCGAAAATTGTCAAGTTGACTTTTTGCCGAAGGATGAATGGCCTCCTAGCACTCCTGACTTAAATTTTTTGAATTTTTTTTCCTTGGAGAAATTTAAGCGAGTAATCTCTGTATTAATAGCATTGCAAATATTCAACCCTACTTATTTCAAATGAAAGGGATTTGGTGGTATTTTTCTACATTTATAATTTTATAAAAATCCAAGTGAAAATAAATAATGATATTGAAGTTTTCTTTAATAAAATGAGGGATTACCATTCAACCAGAGACTCTTCTTGTTGTCTCAATTAATGGACTATTAGGGCTGCAGTATATGTACGGAATGAATGAGGGGGGTAAGAGGAATTTAGGAGTTAATTCCAGTCTCGTACTGCATCTTTTAATAGTGAAAAAACCACACCACAGCACACATTTCCTCTATAAGTAATATATTTGGAAAACCACAGAACACTTCAAGCCATTAATAGACTTATTAAGCTTCTTTGAGCAATGGTCCCAAGCCTTAGGGAAAATACAATACAATTAGCCGCCATCCATGGAATGTAATCACAATCACAAAGCGATTTCAAATAGGTTGCTAACTTTTATCACAGCTAATGAAAATATTAAGAAAACCATTTGCTTTATGTGCAAAGAAAGACGTCCTCTGAAATTATGTGAAAATTTTCGAGTACTCTCGCCTACGAAGTGGCTGAGAAATAGGCAAAAACTTTGGAGATTTTGCCAGACTAACTGCAACCTGCGACACTTCCTTAGGTGCCTAGAAAAGCATAATACATGTGGACATATCGACCACTAAGCAAGAAGAAAGTACACTAGAAACAAACGGTAATACAAATTTGACTGCAACATTTACAAGAAGAAATCAAGTGTTTC
>QYTT01076227.1:0-10535 GCA_006980735.1 Dasypogon diadema
TATATATATATTTTTCCCCGAAATTCATGGCATTTAGTTTCCATACAATAATTCCCGAAACGAAATCCAATATTTTACTAATGAGCTCGACATGCTTAACAAGCTCAGAAACAATCATTTGGTAAAAGTCAAAGGAAAACATACGTGCGACCCACATTAATATAACCCGAAAAAAAAATTATTTCTCACAAACTAGATACCTAGGAAACATCGTTATATTAACAATGAACAATAACTACAGAGGATACTAGGTGTCCTGTTTTCTATGTGCGCTTTTTATGATAACATAAAAGGATTCTATTGACAGTGTTCTAGGCTTGACTTTCGTACAGGAAATGGTAAAGTGCGACTTCATATATATTATAGAATATAGTGCGTATCTGTCTATATTCGAACCAGTAAATGGATACATGCATGAACAGAAGTTAGGCTCAATATGATATGAAAGGATGTACACACCTCTTTGATGGAAGAAGTCCTGGTAGGCATTCACTGAGGCAAACACACTTCAGAGAGCATAGGAAAAAAAAATTGGTTGTTATAGGTATGCTGGAAATGTTTGTAATACTGATAGAAAAGGCTCGAAAAAAGTGGTTGTACTGTACTAGGAAAGTCTATATAGTACAACATCTATCTGTAACCCAACTGAACTTGTTCATGTCATTTATTTGACGATTCGCTGTCGAGTCCTTTGACGTTGACCTTTTTTCTTCTATGTATCAACGCACCATCAGGAGTAGTGAGTTGGTAGCGAATTTTTGCGGCAAAATAGGAGAAAATTTATACTCTTGAAACGGTACAGAAACTTTGATGGATTCATGACCTTTTTTTTATGTTCTTCGTGTGTGCAAATATCAAAGAAACACAAGTACTATACTGGATGTGCTGACGGAAATAATATTTGAGTGATTGATTTCTTTTACCCAGTGTCAATTTAGGAATTGCGAAAGAGATAGGGATGTGCGCCAGCTGCAATTTTGACTCTTTTTATGAAAAGGCACAGTTTCGATCAATTGAGTTTGTTTTAGTAATAGAAAAAAAGTTAATTTAATTTAAAGGTGGCAGTCATATTCTATACGAATTTTATTGGGAAATGGACGTTATTGAAAAGCATGCTGTGGCAATGAATAGATGTGATTTTCTTACGTACGTTTATACGTTTACAGCAGTATATAAAATATATTAAATGACAGTGACGGATGCTTCTTGCGTTCTTTACCACAATGAAATACAAATATCCAAACCCAGAGCTACGGATTTTTTTCCACATCCATGGCTTCGGACCTTTTATTAAACAAAAACACATCGAACAGAGGAATTCGATTAGAAAGAAATGAGATTAATGGGTTATTCCATGAAAAGTTATGAAGAGATTTAATATATGAGGATTGAAAAAAGAAGTAAGAATTTTGGTCTTCATTAAGAATTTCCTGGGTAGAAAAATAGTAGGACACTTTCTGAAATTATTTGAATATCCCTTTCTACACTGAGCCTCGGATTTCGAGGAATTACTCTGGACCTTTGTGGGCTAGTCTAGGTAAAGCCCCCTTCTCACCTTTCTTATCTTTAAAGATTACCTCGAAATTGTCGAGCCTGGACAGTACCGTAAGGGCTGCCTGGTCCTCCCTAGAATAGCAGAGGTTGTCTTTTAACCAGCTGCCTGACTGGGAGATAGCTAGGCATTTCATGCCACGCAACTTGCTAGGGCGAGATGGTAGATAGTCCAGCCTATCCTATCCATTTCTTTCCTCGAGACGCTTTCTAGGGGTTTACCCCTAACTCTCCTTTCCCTCCAGACAAAGGGGATAGGATATATTAGAGACGTCCGAGAAGCTGGCCGCAAGGATGTCAATGGGCGGATGGGGACTGGTTTGCGGGAGTCAGTAGCATCAGACTCTCCACAATAATGCAGGTGGGAGAGCGTGCTTGTCCTATCAGGGCTTCCCTCTTTTTATATATAACCCTTCGTTATTTCTTGTTTTTTTCTGCATCTAATTCTCTTTTTTGATGATGGGCTCAGAGGTGGCACTAGTTTTGTTTCTGTCAACGATTAATCCCACTCTTACGGCAATGGTAGCCAACAAGCATGTCAGGTGCCATATGTCACTCCGAATGTTCCCGAGATTAGGAAACATCTGACTCGATTGCGTCAATCCTTGGATTTTTGAGGTAACTCTCATAGGGGTTTAGCTATGGATTGTCGTCTCTTGTTAGGGGGAGGTCCATGGTAGATTCTCTTGGGACCTTTCGAGTTTCCGCCAGTCTCTGATTAGGGGTATCTATCTCCTGCGATATTTTACAGGACCGAATACGAAAAGATTCATACGGCCGTCACGAAAAAAAGCCATCTGTACAAAAGTGATAAAAGAAGAGATGAATTTATCCAGTGGATAATAAAAAAAACCTTTGTGGGCCATTTCCTATGCATATAGCTAATACTTTTACAGGCTAATAAAATTGTTTTTGGCCTCATGTGCAGTCTGTCATAAAATTGTTTAATGCGACGCTTCACCTAAGTTCGAAACGTTCTCCTGAGAAAAGAATAGGTGACGTCTATCCTGCAGGACTCATCCACCAGCAATCATATTGCGTTAATCTATAGTCACGAAAGTCTCTTTAAATTCCATGATGATTATGTTACTATGACTCCAACAGAGTACTCCTTTTACGACAAACAGATCCTATAAGTTTATTATTGACCCCACCCACAGGACATAGAGCTGTAAAGACTATTAAGACCATCATCATTCCTAAATAGGGATAAAACTCTATGGATTTTGTGAGTTCTTACAATTTTTATAGGGTTGAGGTCATCACAAGTGCATTAACATCACAAAACACTAATAGTACTTGTAAAACTGACATGGATATTTATAACTAGGTGTGGTTCACCTGCTCCATTGCGACCCCAGGATCATAAAAGCTGACGTCAACTTGGAGAAAAAAAACCCATACAACTTTTACTCAATAAGCAATATATCATCATTTCAATAAAAATTCGCTCCGAATTATATCAATAATGTAATGAAGCATCCCAGACACTAATAAAATAAGACTCTTTTGTCAGAATAAATCTGCCTTATCCATGGGACTTTCTGCTTCCACAGAGCAACGCCACTTCCTTCTAATGCTGTCAAATTGAACACAAGAAATTTTCCGACATTCTTTTCACATTTGCTCTATATATGTCATCCTGTCAGACTAGTCTGTATGGAGTTCTTGCACAAATAATGAGCAGATGTATCGAGAAGGTATAAATTTTTATTTTTCCCAATCCTCTAATCCTCTATTCCGAAGAAATTATTGAAAAAAGAAAAACAAAAATACAAGAGGGTTTATCTTCTAGGTAGGGTGGAGTATATATATTACGTCAGAGCTTTATTTATGGGATAGTTTTTGGTGTGTGAATTTTCGTGCAGATATTTTTATGTTTCGTATGTTTCTCAGGAGCATTCTAAAAAAAAAAGATGCCAGATAAATTCCATGCCGCAAATAGCAAGGAAAAAAACTTCACCAGAAATTACTCCGAAATTTTAATCAGTTGATCCTGTCCCATTCCAAGGGATAAATTTAATTTTAATTCTTTATTAAAACTTCCTCTTCTTATTAAATAATTTCCATTTTTTAATTGAATATTTAAAGGACCCTTTGAATTTATAACTCGGGTTCGATACCTTCTTCTCGTCTACGGAGAACCAAATTTATCCCTTTTGAAGACAGGGACCAAACTTTCTGCCGACTCATTTAACTTGCCACTTAAAATTCATTAAATGAAAGAGAAAAAGTTAATTCCCAACGGTAAATGGTGCCAAATTCACCTGTGTAATACGCATTATGGTCTGTTTAGAAGTCCTGCATTTAGTCCTTCCCACTTGGAGCCCATCAACCCACCGACAACCACCACCAGCCAAACAGCCCAGCCAGTAACTGACACAAAAACAAATTCAAGGACCAAGGAAATGTTGTACATCAAAATATGGCACTCTTCAATTTTTCCAAGTCAATAGGGCGAATTGGAAGGATCCTCAACTTTTGGAGAAAAAAAAATTCCACTCCTGGGACTCGAGTGGAAAGACCAGTGGGGATGGGGGAGACCATGGAAAATATTTTACATTTATGGGCCACTTAAAACCCCCAGGAGAGTGGCCTTTTCTTACAACCAGGGACAGTATCTCGTAAAAGACACCATAAATAATTACCCTGTCCAAATTTAATTTATTGATTACCTCGACGAAGAATTATGATGACAGGATTGGTCCGCAGTTGTTTATGCAAATCATAAAAGTCGTCACCGATGATGATAAGAAGGCCACAAGAGGACATAACGATGCCATTTTAAAGTACCGAATGATGTTTTGGCACTTAGCGGGAATACTACTACTTAATCGGGAGGAGGAGCAGGCCCAACTCCGACAGCGGCCTAGTGATTTATTTCCCCATCCAAGCTGGCTTCTTTCTTTATCTTCGTCTTGTAGATTACAATATTCCCTGGGTGAATGAAAAGTTATGACATTTTATGGGGGATCTATTTGAGGAAACGTGAACAGCTCATACAGTTCACGTTGAGGGGTTGGAGAAGGAATCATTCAAAAAAAAAAGGAAAAATATATATTTAAAAATTAGCTGGGGCGAAGATGAGGTCAGCCAAGGTACTTTATTTAATTTGAATTTGAAATTAGTCTTGAGTAACTTTTGGCGCAAGTACAAGGACCTCTCGTGTCGTAAGACTCCAGGGAAAAGTTTCAACCAGCAAAAGGAAATGCACCAGAGAATAATCTCAATATTTTGCATCCAGGAGAAGAAAAAAACCAGAGCAAATGTAAATAAAGGTTGTCGGAAGTAGAAAGCTAGCAAATCCCGAAAAGTAATAAACGGAGACCACCTGAAGTTGCAATAAATTTTATTCTGTTGGAAAGGAAGGATTCAACCTATTTTCAGGGGCTTTTACGGGAAGATATTTGTTGCTACTGAATCTTCTTTTGTACTCTGCATGATATTGGTTGGTTGTAGTATGCAGGTAGGAGTCGTTCCTTTATTTTCTCAGTTCTCAATTCTTTTTTTTTCCACCAACGGAAGAATTTTGTTTTTTTTTTTTGGAGTAAACAAAAAATGATTCCGTGATTTGTATAAACAAAATCGATTTGATATTAAAAAGTAAAGTGGAAACTCGTAAGGGAATGATGAAAGTTGTTTCCCAGCCAAGAGTTTTGTTTGAGTTCTATTCAGGTTTGTCAGAGGTCGTTGCCATTTCTTTTATTGATTTTTAATTAGGAAAAAAGATTTGAAATTTGTTTCGAGGAATTTTATAGAAATTTTATTTGTAAAAAAAAGGAAAATGGAAATTTCCTAAATTTTACACAAGCAGAACGTCCTATTGTTTGCTTGTAAAACTTTGTGTTGTTCTTGGAAATGGATTTGTTTGAGTGCATTGAACTGATGATTTGATAATCATCAGTATTGTCATTATTCGTCTCAAATCTATATCTATTGTTGGGATTGTTGTTCGTAGTAGTACGAATACCATTACATGGATCCTAAGGTCTTTGGGAGGATAAGTTGCGGGAGCTTCTAAAAAGTGTGGGAACACAGACACCACAATTTCGAAGATTTCCGTGGACAGGAGGCTCATGAGCAAAATTCGGGAATCCTACCGCTTACCTGATGATTACTGTAACGGGTTTGAAACGAAGATCTCTGCAGTAAACAATGCTGCTATGATGCTAATGGCGATATTCGATATTTCACGTAAGGTCCTATTAGGATACTGCCCCTTTGGTAGGTATGCGGACCGCATGGGTTGCTCTTTCAACGACTTCTGACCACGAGGAGGAGGTTGAAAGTATTCGACCCCTTCTCTGCGAATACTTAGGTTTGGCCAAATGAGGGAAGAACACATTAGGTGAATACTTCTTGGGTTCACTGGGGGCACTAGCAGTCAAGGAGTTGGGAAGAACGATAAAGTTTATTAACCCTTGTTCAGACAAAGTTCCATGTATGTGGTATTGCAATGGACCATTTTTCAGGTTTAAGTTTTGGGGACTATGTGCGTTCTGAGTGGTCGCCACTCTAACCTAACCTAAATAGTATATGTATAAAAGAAGAAACATTCAAATCCCTCTTGGAAATACTGAAGAATATTCAAACACCCTGAGTTGCCGATGAAAAAATTGTTAACCAAATGATATTTCTTCTCTTGTGTACAGACAGGGAGTAAATTTAGAAAAAAGCTGCACAGGTCCAACTATGGAATCTTGCGGCACTCTTCTAAATGTACGATAATAGGTGAAAATTGTTAGAAATTAATGTTTTTTCACAGTATTAGAAATGGTGATCATAAATAATCATGGAAAATCTTTTGGTTGCTTTGGGTTATTTGGAAATCAGACAGAATACTTAGTGAGAATAAAGAAAGGCATAGAAATCGTAACAGAAGTTAATAAAAAAGAAATTCTTTCCATAAAGGCTTATATATATAATATCGATAACATCTTCAACTGTTTTATCAGCCTTAGCTTACTGAGGAATTCAAGGACCTTGCACAAGACTTAATTGAATTTAGGTCCATGATTTTGGAACCTGGAGGATATTTTAGTGCCGTTCACTAGGAAACGCTTCAATCCTTTTGTATCCTAGTGGAACCTTCTGTCTTGCCCTCCATTTTAAACAAATCGAAGTGAGAAAATTGAATTATGAAGATCTACTCAAAATCATCCTTAAAAGTGCAAACACATTTTGCATATAATTACTCATGAACACCTTATTAAGCTCTTTAACTTGTACAAACTATTTCAATAACTTCAACAATTTTACAAATAAATGAACTAATATTAGCCGCAAAAGTGCAAATATGTACCCACTTGAAATTGAGTATGTTCTCCACATTCTAAAGTAAACCACTTGCAGCAGAAGCAGTGTAATCCGTCAAAAGCGTGAAACATAGTCTATCATAACCGGGAGTGCTTAGGCGGTTCAACGCAATATATGTAACCCTGCTGCCACCCTTAAAACAACCACTAACATTTGTGGCAACCGCCATCGTGCCGTTCAGGATACTTTGTCATTTAAACGACTTGATCCATAACTGTCTCCCGTTTATGTAAAACGATGGATAAGTCAATGAGGTTAAAAACAGCTATAAATCTTAGTTGGAAGCTCGTTTAAAGCTTTTTTCCTTCATTTCGCAGCAGAACAGAGTGTTACACTGCCGTGATAACTTGGTCCCACCCCCGATACCCGGGTCCTTACGTGTATGTGTGTATGTGGTGAGGGTGTGTACATAAAAGCGTAGGATCCATTTGACTTGGCTATGAAATATATTCAACCACTTGTTATCGTTCTATCCCTTTCTCTCAGCACTTATAATCTGTGGGATTTATATTCTGGCATAGCCTGGTGCTGGTAGCTGAAGGATCTGTAGTGCTCGTGTACAAAGGGAATGAGTCGAGAAGGACACGAGGAAAAATGATATAAATTGCTTGTCGTTTGTCAAAATTAGAAATTGCACTTTGTGTTTTATAGCGACTCGTAATAGGGCGTGGGCTGCTCTCCACCGCCACACACAACGAGCAAGATAAACTGACAGAGTGAACCGCACAAAAATGAGTGGCAATGCCATTCGAATTGGGTCCCATTCCAGCCATCCAAATGGGCCTCAATTAATCACGTAGGCAGTCGCCGTTTCAAAACTTAATCAAGCAAAATATAACCAGGATACTCACTCTGCGGTCTTCTACCTGTGCGATACGTACCCACATAAGGACCCATCGAGTGAGTGACGAAGCAGAAAATTTAGCCGATTTCAAGAAAACTTCCTAATTAAAGTCTGCAGGATTCAGGGCCAATCCGTCGTCCTACACACCCGACATTCGATTACCAACCATTCCAAAGCCAAACAGTCTCGTGGTGCAAAAACTCACAAGTCATCTGGGTAATTTATGGGAAATTATTTATAGGGTAGAGGGGTGTATCCAATAGTACCCTCCCGGTCTGGCTGTTACCGTCTTAATACCGGCGTCCGTCATGTGTGTAAGTCGAACGTTGAACTGAACTAATGAATAAATTAATACTTGCCGCTGCTTGCTGCAAGTAATCGTATTAAGTGCATTCATCAATCATTTACGATGGGTTGCGGAGCTACCTGTGGAAAGATACGGAAAGGAAGTGCCAGGATACCGATGAACGTGTTTGACCGGAGGACCCAGTGTCGGGGGGTATGCACGTAGAGAAAGCTGCCAGCCAGTTTATTGAAGGAGTTATCGATGTAAACAGATTAACTAATCACCGGTTTGCGATATTGAAATTATCGCGTTTAAATTGTGGAGTATAGGAAAGTTTGGTGTCAGCAGTTGAACAAATAATGAACGGTCTTCAGAAGGTATTTATTGGAGGGCTTATAAAATAGTGAGGATGAATTCTGGGTGAGTCAGACAGTTTAGTCGAGGTTGTAAGCACTTTTACAGGTGATTTAATTATAATTGAGGGTCTCTGTTATTGCCAGGGTGAAAATTTAATGCTCTTATTAAGTTCTTGTAGGTGGATGAGATTATCGATATCATCATGCATTACGTGAGTTAACGCAATCTCAATTACTTCGTTAATAATTCAGAATGTATTCAATCACAGGAGAGAGTGATATTCGTTAATGAGGAGCAAACTGGATCAAGTTGACAAAAGATGAAGAATACTTTTAAAGGACCTAACCACGGGCAACTTGTGTACTCCTATTAATAATGTGGTCTTGTAGGCTACAATTTGATCTTTGATCCTGTGTGATCGTCCACTCAAACAACTTCCAAACAGCTTTAACCAGAAGTCAAACAGATTTCAACACATCTCAACAGGTTTCAAACGTCTTCGAGCAGCCCTTAAAAAGCTTTTAACAGTTCTCATATCGCTCTTGAACAGATTTTCGCAGCTCCCCAACAGATTTTAACAAGTTTTCATAAGCTTTCAACAAGTCTTAAACAACTTTTAACAGCGGGCGAAAATTGGATCCTCCGCGACAACAATGCACCCTCTTTGCACGTCAACCTACAACAAAATGCCCTCACATCCTCACCCACCCTGCTCACAAGATTTGTGACTCATGTGTATGTTCGTCCTTTTCCCGAAGATAAAGGGTTGCCGATTTGACTCCACTGCGGAGATTCAGCATGAATTATAAAAACTGCTCGGCACGTTTCGAAAAGAAGATTTCTAGGACACAATCTAAAGATCACACGAACGCTGAGAGCGATCGCTGAGTTCCCTATGCCTCGCAACCAAAGAAGAAATTTACAAGAAAGGGGTTCGTTCAACCCTTATTTTTCTCCTTTATTTAAACTTAAATTTTTTGGTTTTAATAGCGTTTTTCTAAATTGGATTAAGAGTTTTCTGCCTGACGATTCAATTTCGGTAATTTTGGATATCATCGCTTCCCAACTTTTCAAGATCAACCCTGGAGTATCGCAGGGCTCCATTCCCTTACCTACAGTCATCTTTATTTTCGATAATGATTTACTCTTGATGGTTTTCAAAATACTGAACCTCTTCATGGTAGAGCCCTTCCAAGTTTTCCCAATTTAGAATTTTCTTAGAACTGCAGGATGGGGATGGTGTCCGGATTTTGGTCGATCGAACTAGGTTTGTGATTCAGGGCATTTGCGAACATACCGCCTAGTCTCCCAGAAAAAAAAGAAATGTCGTGTATCATCTGAGTCTCAAATACTTCTATGGAGGAAGTGAAAACGAGTGATTAGTGAACGAGAACTTTAGGTACGGTGCACTGACTGAATTATCAAGAATGAAAATATTGTGAGCTTACCATTTACTCTTTCAGTTTTAGGGTAGAAAAAGTCGTGGGCAAACAAGAGTCACATGAGCTGCGGCTGCCTAGCAACAAAGGAAAGGAAATTTCCATCCTGATTTAATTTGTAATACAAGGACTGCTTTTAAGTACCTTTTACCTGCACAAGAATCCATTTCCATCCCTATTCCCACTTGGGTATCGATCCATTACACTTTACATAAATACTATTTCCAGATCTGTTTATTTCCACTTTGAAAAATTTACGAAGTATAATGCGATTGTCTGAGTCTATCCCCCCTTTTTCAGCTCATTCGAAATCCAAATCAAATTCAATAATGATATCAGGATGAGCGATTGTATTACATTCACTCTTCCAATTTCTCCTTTAATGCACTGAAGGCCATAACGTCTTTCATAGATCTTGTAAGACTCAATAAACAAGATTTTGTAGAAAACGAGGAAAAAAAAAATGGAAACTCAATGGGAAAATAATATTTCGTTTCTTTTTTTTCCCTCGAAAAGTGGTGGGGGGAAAAAATAGAATCAGAGTCATCAATATTTGTCGGCTTCTGCTTTAGATGTTGCACAATGTACATTAAGGGGTGAAAAACTGACTGACAGACCGACCCCTTTTACACAACTCGATTCTGTTTGAATCTGTAGAAAATCTACTTTGAAAGGAGCATGATATGATTAAGCTGACAAGAAACGCTATAACGTTATAAAGAGTACAGACATTCAATCTCTT
>QYTT01076246.1:1200-14322 GCA_006980735.1 Dasypogon diadema
TAAAGGAAATTTAAACATAGCCCAACATTAATCAAAAGCTTGCTCTTAACCACAGTGTGTTTGTTCTGCCGTTTGGTGTTTGAATTGAAATCGTGGTTAAGTGAGATTTCAATCATTTGTTTTGTTCGCTGAAAGGTACCACAGTTCTGCTCTTTATCTCCATCGCCCAGAAAATTCATCGAAAAATGAATTCAATTGATATTTAAAATCTACTGATAAAATCTATTCAATGAAGTACAATTTTATTAATTGAACTGTATGCATTTTTCTATAATAAATTTCGACAAACAGCACCTGGAGGACAAACTTTATTGCTTAATAATAATTTAGGACATAATGTTGACATAGTTCGAAGTAATATTACGGAAAAAATGGGGGCAAGTAGAGTAGTGTGTTTTATTAAAAATTCATTTCACATTACGCTTTAAACTATAATTTTTATATATATATAGGTTCACTTTATTAAATCATTATAAAAATTAAAGTCTCAAAATACACGCCGCCAGCTATGCTATCTTTTATGTGTACATTACAATATATATAACAAGATACAATACAATAAAGGCATATTATATAGAACGACACAAAAAGATTACCATCAAAGGAGAATACATGTAAAAAATGACACAAAAACCTATAAAAATGGCATAAAAGTTAATATAACTGTAAAATCAAAAATTAATATAAAAAATGACAATAAACAACTAATACAATAAAAGTTCTAACATGTAACAAGGGAAATCCTAGCAGTAGTAAAATCTATTAGCAAGAAATTTAGAGAAAGATCCAAAAGGTAAAAAATCATAGAAGTGCAATTTTCACAAGAAATTTTGATATGTAAAATATTTAAAGATATTTAAGATGAATTTGCCCGAACCAATTGTGAACTCCAACAAGAGTTCAAAATTTTGAACTTCAAAAGCCAAAATTAAAGTTAGCCCAAAACGAAAGAAAAAGAATTAAAGAGTAGATTCCCGTGAGGGGAATCAACAACAGGGTTGTTGAGTCGCGTACGTCTACAAGTTGCTGCCAGCATTACCTCAGCTTTGCCAATCCAATGAGCGACTTACTCTTCCCGCGGTGCCTGCAGCGTTCCAAAGCGGGGAGAAGCCTCGTGGTCAAATACTGCAAACACCGCGGGCTGCACTACCAGTCAAAGGCCAGCCTGCCGTTCTACATGGACACCAGCGGTGGCCGCGTGCAGTTTACTATGACTTCCTTCGTTTCCAGGTATTCGAGACGCAAGCGCCTTTGCAACCTAGGGACGAAAATAGACTTTGTGTTCAATTACTGGTGCGATATCCACTATCAACCCTCAAGTAATAGAGGTGAATCGTGGATTTGACCATAAGGTCACTCCACACTGGACAGGCAAAGTATCTATAGAACAGAATCGAAGCTCCAGCATCACTGGTACTCAGACTTTGTAATCGCTTCTGTGTCGGGGTGACCATCTCGTGTCCCTGTGTCGTGTGTGCTTGTGTGATGCAGTCCCCGGATTACGTCCTGGGACTAGCCGTGAGGAAATGGCGGGCGGACGGAGAGCAGGTAGTGATGCTCTCATACGCCACGACTCCGTAGGACATCCACCCATAGCCGAAAAATCGCAGTGTCATTGTGGCAAAGCACGCGGGCGAATGCTATAGCCTGAAGGCACTTCGATTTCATGATCAAGTCGGTGAAACCCAAACCGTCCAACCTGACTGATATGCAGAGCATGCTTTCAGTGACCCATCATCTTCCTTTTACCCAGAATGCTTCTACTGTTTTTGCCTGAAGGAGCTTCACAAGTCCCTCTTCAAAGCACTCCGCGTTCAGTAAATGCAGGATGGAAAAGGTAGTCAGATAATCCCGTAACGACCGACGAAGATTTACCAATAATGTCAGAGCCGTAAAGCATACCTGACAAAGAGTAGCCCTGCCTGACAGTCTAGCGAAACATGATAGGAGACAAAACCTGCTCTTGATGCTTTATCAGAACAGCAGAGTCTCCGTAGAGCCTCCGGATAGTTTTGGACCACCTGCGGGAGCCCAAATTACTCGAGAGCAGCCAGAAGGTACTCATGAGGGACACTGCCGAAAGCCTTCTCCTGATCATGGCCATTTGCATCCCCGTGTGCTTGTGGTAGATAACCAATCAAGTGCTCAACCACCGCAATATTGTCGGAAGTATTGCGGCTGGGAATGCAATAGGAAAGTTTCATACAGCAGCCCTCTGAGGGAGTTGCCCAATTTGTTTCATTTTCTACTAAAGTACATGTGTGGTGGATTTTATTCATATACTTCGAAGCACGAACATTTTAGAAGAAAAAAGGCGCTATTTTATTTGATATAGCTGGATATTTCATAGGGAGTTATCCAAATTGGTCTATTTTCGAATTTTAACTTTCAATAATAAGCATTCCCAAGATAATACGTAGACAGATAGGCAGACATCTATTAAACGATTTCTGTTGTTCTCTGATTAATGGTAATATAGTTTATTCCTGTATATCAGGAATATTTTTATGCATTTCAATCCTTGCCTTTATACCGTGAAATTGATTTGACCTCTTCCAGAGAAGGTGAACTATAATTAAGCAGTGAGAGAAGATTATAATTGTGCTAAATAAAAGTCGTTTTTGTAGGATAACTTGCACACCGAATATTTTAAAATAGGTATATTTTTATGCATAATTGACATAACTTGAACATACTAAATACTTTTTCATATGTCGGTCAAAATTTGCTTCAAAATTCGAGATTAGTGCTGCATTCATTTATATCTAAACACCGGTGATTGTGTCCACTTTTCTTCGTTTGGCTGTGAATTTCATTTTGGATATTTGAAAATTATTTTCAACTTCAATTAAGGGGACCGTCCAGTAAAATGACTAAAATCTGTACCGTTCAAACAATTTTGATAAATTTTTTTTTACGAATCTATCAACGAATAGAAAACAAAAATCAACTCGTCTGTCGAAAAAAAAAATAATATTAAATCATGTATTTGTTAATAACAAATGAAATATGGGGTATTTTCAAAAAGTTAAAGATACATCAATTTTTATCCGAATTTGATTTAATTTGCGTCAAAATGTTCAAAATTTTTTGTAGAATGGATCTGTCAGCCAAAATTTTAATTCCATGTATCGTTTTCTGGGAATCCACGATTTAATGCAGAAAAGTCAAAAAGAGGCCTAAAATAGTGTTTTTTCTGCATTTCTTTTACATTTATATATATAACTTTTTTTTATAACTATGTAATCAAAATTCTGTTTGACAAATCTACTCTTTATTAAATTCTGAACATTCTAGCAAAACTACATCACTACATCAAAACTAATCGGATGGAAATTCGTGTACCTTTAACTTTTGAAAGTTAAGAAATTGTCAAAAAAAAGTTTTCCAGATAATCGGGTAAAGTAAGAAGTTTAGTTTATTTATATAAAACAATATTAAAACATATTACAAATCTAATATTCTTAATCGGACATCCCAGGACCGTAACATGTACCTTCTTTCTTCTTTTTAGAAAGTTCTTTTGCTTTTTGTTTTTACTTTAGAGCCTTATTCTGTTTAGAGCCGTGTACTGATTTTGTGCTTTTCACCCGCGCACCTCATTGCAAAAACATTTAAAAACCCATTTTCCATATGGATTTTTAAAATCGGACAACACTACAATATAAGGCACATCTTTAAGTATCATAATATGCAATAAAAAAATTTTCATTAATAATTCGATTTTTGGTCAAAAATCACCGTCCCCTTAAAATAGGCAAAATTGTCATCCACGACATTCTTTCACAGAAGTCTTTCTTATCTTTGTTTTTAGAAACGATAAAATCTCACAATACCCGAATTATAAAAGCTCTCTCTCAGAATATTTTCTGAAACAGGAATGATTCTAAAACAAATACAAATACTAAAAAAGAAACTCAAATACCTCCTTTATGTTATGAATATCTTTTGTTCCAATATACAGTAGAATCTAAGGTGGAAGCTGTACCTGTTTACTTGTATCAAAAGCTTCTATCCCAAACTTTTATATATTTATGTGTTTTGAACCATCATAACCGGAAAATCTGTTCAGATGGAAAAATTTTACTAGCCCCCATAGATTCCGGGTTAAACAAGCTTTTCTGTAATATTTTTTGTTTCTTGACAAGACCTATCCCAATCTCATTATTCTTACTCACGTATTTGAAATTTTTATTTACTACATACAGACCTATTACTTACCTGTATATTATTAGTATAGTAGTATAGCTATTAGTGTAGATAACTCTTTTCTAATGCTAAAAAAAGAAAATATGAATTACTGCAGCAATCATTATTTCTTGTGCAGTGTCATTATGCTGATAGCATGCAATATTTGTTCAAAAATCTTCCACCTTGTGCACGTCATTACATCTTGACCTTATTGCTTTCATGGTGAGCTGAAGAACTCTGAGCGAAATTACTTTATCTTGGTCTAGAACAAAAACACACCCTCTTATGTTGTACACCAATTTCAAATTGAAAGTGCTTGTCACAGCACTTTTCCCATCACTTTTTGAGGGTAAAACTCATGACCGTTTACAGATATAATCAAGATTTCATGGGAATATTACAAAAGCTCTCTGGAAACACATAAAACTTTATGACTTTTCATTACTATAAACAATTTAAAGTTAGATAAATTTCTTCTGTGAGTTCAAATTCAACTTTTGCTGTGGGGTAGTGTGCGTGCAAGATGTTGAATTAATAATTTCATAGAATGGAACGTACAGGATGATATCGTGTCTGGCATAAGAACATAAATCATTTTCATTTTTAATATGATGCTGATACCCGGGTCTAGGCCTTTTTATTCAGAGAACGAATATTCAATACAAGCCCAGAATAAGGAGGCTGCGGTGTATAGCCTTAAACTTATAGTAACAAATGTTTCTGTTAATGTTGTGTTTGATTATAATTTATCACAGCAGCTTATGCGTCTTAAATAGCACCAACAATGCACACGGCTGGATATCGTCAAGAAATGTTGCTGTTTTATCTTAATTAGGGATTTCACTGCGGTTATGAATATTTATCTTCAATGGGAATGCAAACAGACATAGGTACTTCTCTAAGAAGGAATTTCTGCTTTGAACACATGCTTAAACCGCGACAATAACCACAGGTTTGTGGAGCCTTTAATTACTGCTGAATTATGTGAAATTATCTGGAAACTAAGCACTTAAGAAATAAATTGTAAAATTTCCAAGATCACAGATTCCACCACTTTTTATGACATTAAACGTTATTTAATCTTACTTAAGTACTATTGCAAAGTTATTTTTACAAATCTATGAAATATATCATATACTTGGAGTAATACCTTAGAACCTCATAAATTAAGAGGTTCGATTTCTACATACTTTTCCAAATTTTCGGGATAAATTAATATTATTGTCAGTATTATAAAAAATGTTACGCAACCCGTTTTTGCGTATGGGTTAGGCTCAGGAGATGGGGTGGTTCCCCTACTATAGAACAAAATAGATAGAAATTGGCGCCAAATAGTTTTTCTCTTACCAGGGATTAAATTACAAAACCTGTTGTTTGAATTCAAAGATTATAGAGCATCTATTTCAACTACCTTTTCCTTAATTAGTTCAGTACAACCCTATAAATCTAAGGGCAATTCTCTGAAAATATCAACCATTTATGGAAAACCTGAATGTAGATATACCATCATGAGATGAACATATGTTAAGAATAAATGGTCCAAACAACATGAAACTGATTATAATTTTACTTTTGCCGTATTTTCGAAATCAAAGAACTCTCTGGTGAAGTCAACGCCTTTTTGGAGTTTGTCAAAGTGTCACTTTCTGTTCCTTAAAAGATATTAAATTTCAGTCACGCACTTATATATACTAGGAGACCGCTGTGCAATTACACAAATTAAAGGTATATGAGTAACATAACGTTTTTATTTGTTCCCTCAATTTGCACCTTAAATTTCAAAGCGCGGTTTTTTCAGAGGTGTACCCTTCCTGTGGAAGGAAGCAATAAACAGACACTTGCAAAATATTTTACCATGAAATGAAAGAAGTTCCAATAAATCCATGTATTGCATACTTATCGGTGGCAAACACCGAACTTAACACCAAAGTTACCCAGGAACGCAACCCCAAAGTAATGAACACAACCCCGAACTGATGCGGGTCAGTGTTGCCATTATAAAATTTCAAGAGAAGCTCGATGAAACTCCATATAAAAGAAGTGGCTGAAATACGGAACCGGGAGCTTTCTTTGTATAATTAATATATAAATAAATACGGCGCTTGTATAGTTTTAAGGCTGATCAACAATACTTTCATTTGAATTCAAATGCAAATACATATTACCAACCATACGATCAATTTTTCCCTTTAATATAAGAAAAAAAACATGTCTTGTGCGTCACGCAGTAAATCAAAAACTTTTTTTAAGGAAATAAGAAAGTGAAAGAAGATTTGTTTTTCATTGTGTCTTTAATTAAACAACATACAATAGTTATAATATACAGGGAACTAATATACTGTGAGAAATTAAGGAAAAAAAAATTAAAATTCACTATGTCCTGCGCGTCACACTAAGTAATAGCCATGGAATTATTTTGGTGTTAGCTTTTTTCGAAAGCATTCTTTTGAAAAACTATCAGGTTGTGCTTTAATGACGTGATACTCTTTGATTCCTTTTATTTCTCTGCACTCATCCCAGAAATCTATTTTTGGAATGTCTTCCTTCTTTTTTATATAAATATGAGCTCCTGTAAATGAAGACTTGGCAACTTCATAAAACTGATGTACACTTTGCACTATAGGGGCTATTGGAGACTTGCTCTTTACTTACTTTTGCAATCAATCCAAGTCTAGGGGTGAGCTAATTGCATTTAAAAACTCTGAAAATCAAATTTTATTTAAACTTTTTAGAAAAACGAAACGATAGTAGATTCCCTTCCTAGAATTTCAGTTTTATTTCGCTATTATTTTTTCCAAAAATCAAAAACTACCTAACTCGCCTAAATAACCAAAGAGCTTAATGCTATAAACAATATTTATTAAAAATTGCCGGCTACTTAACTAAATTTTTCCCAGGTCTGGGTGTTGAATTCGTCCACGAGGTGGCCCAGTTTCCCACGTTGATATTGTCGGCACCAATCTGGCTTAGTTTGGATTTTCCTTCTTCCTTTCTTTTCACAAATTTCCGTTGGCTAAATGCCTCTTTTATACTTTCGACAACACTTTTTTTGGTTTGCAAAAAAACTTGCTTTTGGTTTTTCCGATCTTACTTGCTCGAGGCCCCAAAAAAGAAGAACCTCCTCGATTGTTCGCGCCCAGAGAACCTCCAAAATTCCTAGTCTTCACCGGAACTCAGAGCACTTTAAGAATTCTCATGGAATTGTACATTCACGAATAGATGTCGCTTTTTATATTATGATGTTAGTAAATTTTATATTATATTGTTCACAATTCATGTTGTTTTTTTGTTTGTTACTTTATTGTTTTAATATTTCATTTGCATTTCCTCTCTTTTATTTACTAATTTTGACCTCAATAAGTCTTTACAACATTTTTTGAATATTTTCACGATTTTAAATTTAATCTAAGGTATTTCCATATAACAAGAATAATTAATTAAAATATTGAAAATTTAAATTCTTTGTTTAACTTTAAGTATTTGTTGAGTAGTTTTATTATTACTAATTCCAATGCCTACAGAACTTATTTAAATTGTGTCAATTTTTTTACAATATAGTTATAGATTTATTCAACGAGGTTTACTAACATTTAAGTTGAATTTATTTAATTATTGGAAATCTACTCTCGTTTATTTATTTCAAAGGAAACACGTAAGACAATTTTAATATAGAGGCCACCCTTAGGTAAATATGCAAATACTGGTGAGTCAAACCTTAGATCAAATGTGATTGTAGGCCATCAAAAATTTACTAGCAGGTCCATCAAATTGCTGCGTCTCAAGTCTGTGTGTTACAACTTAACTAGAGACTTAACTCTTCCTCCAACACCATCCACTGGACCTTTACCATGCGAAGTCGCGAATTATTTCCATGTAAAAGTTTTCTTATATTTGTCTGCTAACCGTTTTAAAAGTTTATTTTTGAACTGCGTGGACAGCCCATCTGACAATATAATTTCTTCGATGCCCGTACTTTCTTCAAATTCCAAATTAATACAATTGTAGATATAATTTAGGAAATGTGCCACAACGTTTTTCTACTTTTGTTGGGTGCCTGAACATATTATGTATGGGTTTGAAGATTTTTTGTACTTTAGTACAGCTGTAAATAAAGTTACATTGTTTCGGGTCCACAAGGTACTCTGAATTTCATTTTGATACATTTTGATGTTTCGTGAAATGTTCAAATGTGGATTTAATTTGCTCAATGGGGCTCAGCAGCCTTGTTTAACGCAGCAAAGTATATTGTCGACAGATTTTCCCCACACTTTCCATGAAACGGTTTTCCACAAAGGTACGTCTGTTGAAATTTCCTACCCAGAACTACACGTGGAACATATACGTTTCCAGCAATTATAATTCACCTCGTCATTACAAAGAACTTCCTTCCAAAATTCTTTTGAATCAATGTATTTTTGCGGCTTGAAGTTTCAGGAAAAAATTTTCACAGATTTTATATCTGCATTGATCTAAGGCAGTCTGGTGTAAAAGTAGAACGCTTGGTGGAATCACTTTACAAAAGGTCGACAAACCTATACGAATATCATTATAACATTCTTGGAAAAGTGCCAAAGCCTCTCGCAGCGAGTGGGTAAGGTAGAGTTTTCTTTCCTTTTTTTTTACACCTGGGGCTGTGTAGACAATGTCGGTTTGCATAAAAAAGTCCATTATCTTCTCTTTGACATCCGGTGCCATCGCCAAGGTACTTCTTTTCTCTTTTTTGGTTTGAAGTCCCACTATTTCCGCAAGTTTCGTAACAACGGCCTTTTTCTTAGTAAGAGAGGAAGGAAGAGCTGCAAGGGCTTTTATGATTGCTTTCCCGAAACTTTGTGGACTTTTGTAAGGTTTTTTGATGTACTTGGCGCATATTCTTGATTTGCGACAGAATCTTTTTCAAGCTCTCGCTTACGTTTCCTATACTTTATCTTAGCAATTCTTTCTTTTCTTCTTTGGTTTTCTAAAAGTTCAGGATTTTCTGCACGTTTTTGCCTATATTCCTTGGGTTTTCTCCTCATTCTCAGTTTGTTTTTTTTCCTAATCGTTTCTTTATATCTTTTGCGATATCTCCTGCTGCGTTCGGTACAGGAGAGTTTTTTGTTCCACCCATTGCTCTGAAATAACACATATTTTCTTGTAGCAACAATTCGCACCATAAATTTTACAAGAATATACTTACTGAAAATGTCCTTTTCAAATAAACACAACTACGAAAAGTACAAGATTTTAACTTATATTTTCTTATTAAATATCTTCCCGAGAAGCATTTTATTTGCTTCTCTCTGACTATGTTTTGATATCATCAGTTTTACCAATATTATGCAGAATACATAAAGCTCTAAACGAACACCTATTGTTAAAAATATTAAATAAAAATATAGTTTCCATTCTGAATTTCTGTGGAGGATGCTTAAAAGAAGTTGAAGTGTTTGAGAGATACCTTTCGAGACGAATTAAAAAAATTCCAAATTTCCAAAATTCTTCCTGAAAGATATCCTGGCTGTACGAAAATGTCTGGTAATTTCGATATAGAGGAATGCCTTAAAGCGAATATTGAATCTGAATAAAAATTCGAATGAGGATTATCACTTTCTAAGAAGCCATTAATGGTGAAAATGCCTCCCTTAAAAAAATTCAGGCTTAAAATACAAGAACTTTTATACAACGGGAAAGTACTCAAGAAATTTCTGCTCATTCAGAAAATAAGCAGTGAAATTCTCCTTGCGATCTTTTACGAGAAAGCTATCTGATAAATAATACCCTTCAACCAAAGAAAGTTCCATTATTAATTGAAAATGTCAAACACAAGCCGCAAGCGATCAGTCGCTTTTAAATTGAACACTTTGTCGCAAGCGAGCACAGGCGTTCAGATAGCTTGTAGTCGCTGGTGGCTTCATCGCTATATGTATAAATCTAATCGCCTGGTTTTTTTTGGCATTCCTCATGCTGCCATCGAACCCTTAATCCCCCCTTACAAGCTCATCCAGATCAGCTGCCTGTTTATACTTTCTTCTTTCATTGCTGCCTCATTGTTTCCTTTTGTCCTATCTTTGTATATTAATTTCCATCTTCTCACTTCAACGCTTTATCCCAAAATAATTGTTTTTGATACTTTGCCTATCACTCCGGAAGGAGTGAAAAAGGGAAGGGAAGGAAAAAAGAGAGATTGGTATATAAGTCCGAATTTTTTATAGGTTTGGATATCCTCCGTAGCTTTAGATTCCCGAAACTATCCGAATTCTTTATATATATAATTAGAAGCAAAAAGAAAAAGAAATGATAATTGGAATTAGTAAATAAAATCTATGAAGCTAAATTACAATAAAAAGACAAGGTAATCAAAATAAAAGGAAAAGGCAAGAATCTAATAATAATTATCTTTAAGAAAATTGAAAAGTTTGAAGAGAACCGGTGACTGCTGCTGCTTCTTTTCAGTTCATGTGGTAAGGCGTTCTAGAGTCTTATAGATCTTACCGCGAATTGGCGTTCCGTAACCATTCTATTAAAGTCAGGAACCAGCATGTTAAAAGTTCTTCGCAGTCCATAAACTTTGGAAATCACACTGTTAATACGATCAGACCACGTTAGTATCTGATTAAATATTATACCAAGATTCCTAACTGAATGATTGTGTTCAATAACTTCACTATTCATATGCAGAGCAGGACATGAAGACGATTCAATAACATTCTTGAAAACAATTATAGCGTTAGATTTGGAGGCATTAAGAACTAGCTTATTTTCTAGTGCCCAATTCTATACATTCATGCAACTAGTAATTTCATGAGTTGAATCCTTCGGCATACAAGTGATAGTTACAAAAATTAATTATTCCCGTAATATCATTGATAAAGATTGAGAAAAGTAGGGGTCCTAAAATAGAGCCCTGTGGGACACCATAGGAGACAGGAAGAAAGCTGGAATGTCTGCTGTAACACCAGACCTGCTGTCGACGATCACTGAGGTATGATTCAATGAGCACGAATGAAGCATTTGAAAATTTGAATATTGAGCAGTAGTTGATGGTTAATCTTGTCGAAAGCCTTGGAAAAGTCCAGAAGGACAAGAATTGTTAATTTCTCGACAACAATTGCCTTGTGAATATCATCAGTTATTTTAATTAAGACCGTAGTACAGCTATGGTTTTGCCTAAAACCTGTGTATGGAGGAGTTTTTCAAATACTTTTGAGAAGAAAGGAAGAATAGAAATTGGCCGATATTCTGCAGACCCAGCTTTTTTAGGAATGGGCATAATTTCAGCAAATTTCTAGTCACTCGGAAAGGTCGAGGTTGTAATAATAGTATTGAAAATATGAGTCAAGTATGGAAGAACGATTGTTACCATCAATTTTACAAAACGAGGATGGACACCATCGAGTCCAACAGCATTCGACTTAATTCAGCATTGCTGTACGTACCTCATGGTGAGTCACATGTATAAAGGAAAACCCATTGTAGGGTTCATTTTTTTGAATAAAGCCAGGAGAATGATTATTATCCAGGTCGCGGTAGACAGAAGTAAGACGTCGAATAAGAGGTGAAAATCTGATTTACCTCATCTGGATCTATGCTCACATCATTGGAATAGAGGTTACCAATCCCGATGTCTTTTAAATTCTGCCAAAGTGGGAAGCTTAACATCAAATTTGGAGTTACAGTACAAGAGTTTAGCACACCGAATTTCCCTATTAACATGATTACGCAACAAGCGGTAGAAGTTCCAGCACCCACCTGTTCGGAAACGCTTCCACCTTCTGTAAGCTAAGTTACGTTGTAGAATTAGGTTTTCAATTCCTCCTTCCAAACTAGTAAATAATTTTGCTGTATATAAAGGCAAACCTGTCAACTCGTCTTTGTAAACGGAATTTTTATATTCTTTAGACGTATCAGATATATTTGTATGCTATCACAGTCAATATACATAGAAAAAATTACATGAAAGACCCATAAAGTTCTTTTATATATAAAATTTCAGTGAAACAGGTTGAATTATATAAAACCAAGAAAAATTACTGATTTACTGGGTATGTGAAGCCCATGGAATTGGTAATAATATCAAAACGTAAAGTTTTTCCATCAGCAGCTATAGAGTGTATTTAAAAAACATCTAAAATATCCCAGCCAACCAAGAATGAATTGCGGACACCACTACATACGTGTACAGAAAATTTGGAATTTAATCAAATCCAAATTCGCAGAGGGAATCTACTTTCTCTGAAAAGTGGGGTACTTGAAAAAATAAATTCGTAAAATTAAGAACTCAAGAGACTCGTTGCAAATTAGATATTTTATTACTTCAAATAAAAAGAAATGAATGACAAATATTTATATTTTTTCATGTAAACTGATTTCTTTATTTAGTCCACGGAGGCGGAAATATGCCATTTAACATTTCGTCAGCTGAATGCTATTTTGATCAAAATGCCATTCTGCCCTTTTTTTTTAGGTGGAACTGGTTTCAATTGTCTTCGGATGTGCTCTTTCTTTTTGTGTGGTCAGCTTCCTTATATCTATAATACCTTCTGAGTTATGCAGTTGCTATTTTGATCTACATTTTGTATATTCCCACTTGTATCAGTTTTTATTACCATTTTGATCCATATCCGAAATTTTGATGTTTGGCTCCAACGTATGGCTTATATTCAGTAAAATAAATCCCACCAAAAACATAATGTTTAAAAAGAAGGCAAAGTTCCTTACTTCATGTAGATGTTTGACCAGCAAAAGAGTTGAAATCGAAACCAACGCCAAGTTTTAAACCATTTTCTTTGCACCGGCCTTATTTTGCAATTCTGTTGTAAGTAATTTGTGTTTGAAACTTTTTTAGATATCAATACAATAATATTTTTCCATTTAAACTTGGTGGGTTCAAAAGATATTAGCGATCAATTGAACACCATCACTTTTCGAAAATCCTCGATATTTTCGAAAATG